>CM050173.1:18413986-18458986 GCA_027410445.1 Discoglossus pictus | reverse complement strand
ATTGCTATTATGGCTTTCATCTCATTATCTATCCTGATGTGCACCTAATACTGTAATTACATAAATATTTCAATACTTTAATATTGAATTATTTTCTAAATTTAATCACGAAGATGTTGTGCTGACATATTTACGGTTGGCATTTTTAATGTAATGTACTTGGCAAAATAATTGCCAAATTATGGGAAATTCCTCATTATGTGGTATTTTAGGCAGCTAATTAATGCTTTGTGCATATGTTTCATCATTCAGTGACAGATTGGCTGTATATAAGAGGCCTCTGAGTATTAGTGAGGTATCTCTGGGTACTGCAGCCTCTTATATGGAATAGTACTTACAGATGTGCACTTTTTAATGCACTGTGCTAGAAACATATTTAACAAATATACAAATTCATGTGGTCGTGATATTTCTAAAGAAAATACATTGCATTTATTCTGAATTTCGGATGAAATTAAATGTTACAACGTACATATTGCTAGTGCAGCTCTACAGTGATAAATTAATTGGATTTTTAGTAGCAATTTCATGTTTCTTATGAAATATTAAGTATTACCTTTTTTATTATTTTTAAATGTTTGTGTCTTTATCCTAAAAGCTTTAAGTCACAGCCAGTTAGTCATTTTTGCCTATATTTATTCCTCTGTAGCATTTTTTTTTTTAATGTACAGAGGCAGATGGCAAATGTTTTTTTTTTAAATATTTAATATGAAAGTAGTAAGAGGGCCTTCTTGGAAGGTCATAAAATCTCTAGAGCAGTTGATGAGGTATGGGTTAAACAAAAGGTGAAGGAGCAATTTAGTGAGGTATGGTGTTATTCAAAAGGATGGATCCATAGCCATAAGGAGATGACAAGGCCATTGGGTGGAAAAGACAGTCCAACAGATGGCCTGGTTTGGATGTAGATGCTTGTATGAGAAGCTTCTTCTAGCTAAATAACATTTTCACTAAACACTGAAGATCTTCAATACAGAAATCTATATTTTAAGGACAGGGCATAAGGTTTACATTTTAGAGTTTGTGTTGGAGATACGGTGTCCTCAAGGAGCAATATTTTGAATATGTAATATATAATGGACCCATGTATAGAGGCAGCCAGCGAAGAGTCTTGCTATAAATGGCAGCCCAATGATTTGTGTATGTGAAAATGTCACATTTTGGAGATGATGAACACTGGGTATCCTGGTGCTTGCACTTTCAAGGCTGTGAGTGGTCTCTTCGTCAGATGTGCAATTTATCCATTAAAAAGATATCAGATATCCTCATAACTCAAATGTTGTCATGTAGTGTCATATTTCAGTTGACTGCTTCCTTAATGCACCACTGGTCAGCTGGCTGCTCTTAATGCATCGGAGTGGGATACAGCTATCCCCAGATGACAGCTCCTAATGTGGTCATGGAGGTGTAAAAATGTATATTGTGACTGACATTTTAAGGCTTAATTGAAGTTTAAAGGGATACTGGCACTTAAAGATAATTCGGGTTCATTTGTCTTTGGGGCTGTTTTCCTGACATCCGAGTGTAGGAACTTTGCAATATATAACGCACTTAATTCTATTTTATTGTATTTGTAAGGTACAATTGTATAGATAATAAGGATATTGTGCGACTTTTTCGGAATGTGGTGTTTTGCGTGTTTATGGTAGTGTTTTGTGTGTTTAGGGACCTTTAGCCTCGTTTTCGTTTTGTTCGGCCATTTTTTCTCTTGCTTAGCTAATTTTCGGGTCTCTAAACTCCAAAATTTGTGGTTAAATGGAGGTGTAACTTCACTTGCAGAGGTCCTCGGTGCCCCCCCTTGCTGTGAGTAACCTTTTTATGTGTTTGCTGTTTGTATTTGTTGTGTTTGTAATGTTTTTGGGGTTGCGCGGGTTGCGTCCTTGTTTTCTAATCTCGTAGGTGTTTTTCGGCAAATACGTAGGTGTTTGGTGGTGTTTTGCGTCTTTAGACTGCTGTAGCCTCGTTTTTTTTTTCGGCGGCCATTTTTTCTCTCGCTTAGAGAATTTTTTAGTGTCTAAACTCTTTTAATTTGACTTAAATTGAGGTGTAACTTTTTTAGTTTTCGAGGTCCTGGATACTCCCTCTTCCTGTAAGTAAGCTTTTTATGTATTTGTTGTATTTTTCATGTTTTCATATGCGCGTGTTGCGGACGTTTTTTTTTTGCAAGGTGGTAATGGGTCGTAACATGTCTTGTATTTTCTTTGCGTAACAACGTAAATTTTGCGAGGGTTGCGGGCTCGTTATACGAGCCCGCAAGCGTTAGCAACAACTCCTATGCTCACAACTATATATGTGATGAGGGTCAACAGGCTCACAGTAAAAACTCCCATCCCCCTACTTATAGCAAGATAGGAAGACCACCCTGATGGTATGCCTGGAGCCTAGATTTGATGTTAAGGAAGAATGCCGATTGTCTATATTAGTTATTGAAATATATATATATATATATATATATATATATATATATATATATATATATATAGCTTTAAAATGATGTTTTCATAACTGGAACTATTTTTAATAAACTAAACTTACGTTTCGTGCCACAATCCAGCTTCTCACTGCTGCTGTACACAGTAAAGAATTTATGTGCATTTTTATTTTTTTTAACCAAATGACGTTCCTCCTTTTTTCAAAGGAGCATGTGGTCCCATCAGGAAGCGGTTTTGCCCGTTTCAGTGTGCGTCCCAGATAATATGGAAGCCACTCAGGCACTTTAGTCTAAGAACAGATTGTGACGGGAAGAGCCAAATCCCTTCCTGGAATGCTCTTCATTACCAGAGAGTTTCGACCCCTGTAGTCCTCTACATTCAGCTGGATTTCCTGCCTTCTACACTGATAGCAGACAATCCTCACTTAACTCTTTAAGTGCCTCTAAATTCTCCCCCAGCCATTCAAATACACCTAATTTAAGTGTCCGTGCAGCCACTTTGCGGTCAATGGTAAAACTGCAGTTAAATAAATCTCCACTCGCTGTGTTTTTGTATACACAAAATGCAAAATAACATTGTGATGGAAGCCATCTAATTGAAGCCTGAATATGCAAACCGTGTCTTTTTTAAGTTAATTGCCTCTGTTTTATCTTGCAATCTATCTTAAGAGATCATCAGGGGCGTGAATGCATCAGGTTATCTTCTCAGCAGGGTGTACCTGATAACATCATCTCCCTACCACACCCCCTATTCAGACTTCCCACTGTAAATTAAAACAGATGGAGTTAAAAGAATTCTTAAGTAACCATTTTTGCCAGTTGGCTTCTGTGTTTTTTTTTTTGTCCAGTTTTTAACCCAGATTAGCAGAAAATGCAACATTCCAAGATTCTGCGTATATTATAATCTGACCACAAGTTGATAGTAATAGCAAAAATAAGCGTATCCTCTTTCTGATGCAACAAAACAAACTTCCATGTTGGTTTTAAGGCACATTCTCTGCTTCTCGACAGTTAAGTTGTATTATATACCCTGATATGAAAATATACAGGACAATATGAAAATAATTAGCCATACAATGTGCCCATTGCTTCCCTCCCCTGTCTGTGTCAGTCTCCAGTCATACAGTGTATATCGGATTTTCTTAATCTGTTTAGGGCAGAGCGAGACTGTCTAAAAGGCGCAAGATAAACTCAGCTGCGACAATATCAAATGGGGGCATCATCGACACCATCTGAGCTTAAATGGGGCTTCTGCCCTGACAATTTGAGTCTTTTTGCATGATATTCAAATATATATTTTCAGTGCTTTTTAAAAAAAACTTCAGTTTCAGTATTTATTTATTTTTTACACGGAGAGCAATGTCACCATTTGATTGGATAAGTGGTTTTATCTCCATAGTAGATTTACATATTTGCTTTCTAGCAGATTAACCGGGCATTACCGCACGTGAGCCATTTAACAGTGATTCCAGTGTTTGGCCTTGTTTAGAAACTGACACACAAAGCTGTTGGCTTAATCCTTTCACGCTGCTCTATTCAAAGCAATTTCTATCCATTTCTCATTCCCTATAGCTTTAAAACTGTGCGCACATCTGGAGCGTTTTGCTGGAGAACGGTTTCATCTAAGAGCCATTTTTTTTTTGTACGTCTTCAAAATAAATCTTTTGTGCTTGCTATTTAAATGAAAGTGTAGATTTCTGTTCTTTGCTTCAATTCTTGCTACTTTGTGAGGGGGGGAGACAAAAATCCAAGTTTTCCACTAATGAGACTCTCGCTCGTTAATACTTATTATATAATTTTGTGCGTGTAACCGCAAAAGCATTTTGTAACAAATTACACTTTTAAATTGGTTTTGAACAATGTATTTGTGTGTCTTTCTCTTTTTCCCAATAATAATTTGTTTATTGAGATTATATACGGATTAGATTTATTTGGTAGATTGTGTTAGCTATTTTTGTGTATTATTTTATGCATTTTTTTTTTATATTTTAGTAACTGTATGGTATCTATCTATCTTGACATATATTATATTAGAATATAATATAAAAAATGCTTAGATTGAGAAGCATAAACAGCTGAAATAGTTAGTTCTCTGGGGAGATTAAAATGGAGTCCTACCCTGAGGCCAGCACAGTCTGAAGTTACCATGGTAATTTTAGATACCAGAGAATAAGACATCCCCTAATGCAAAATAATAAAATAAAACCCGAAAAAATATCAGGAAATAATCCTTTATCAGCATGGTTTCCACAAACACAAGTACAATGTGTTTTTAGAAATGCAGTCTTGTTTCTTTTATTTTTTTAATTCCATTTTTGGTACCTTGCAACGTAAAGGGCACGTTCCACACAGAATTAAGTTTCTTTTATATGAAGTATTATTCTTAGAAAAGATTAACTATCTATGTAAAAGTTATGCCGAGTTTGCTGCTTACTCCTCCATGTTTGAGGAGAGTGGAAGCTGCCATTTTAAAACAGATTTGTGGTTCGTGACATTGGGCTCTGTCATCTGATTGGCTCTTGAATTGATTCTAGACCCAATCAAAATCCAGCTGTGTTCTAAGCTGTGCAGTTATATTCATGTGTATACAAGATGTCTCTTCATATATTCTCATCAATATCTAACAAACAGAGGACTTGTAGAAATAAAAGGAAATGCCAATCTTCTACACACATATTTGTACTCCTGTAAGTGGCCGGTTTCATATAACAGCAATTTGGGTTTGGGTAAAATCTCCCTTTTTAAGGCAGTTTTATCCTAAGGCCCTATTGTACTTAGCCTGAAAATGTGTGTTTTTTCTAATTTTAGCATTCTGTAAAACATCCTAGAACATACCTCCAGATACTAGTCATTTTGTGTTAAAAGATGAGCTTTCTATTGGTTCTATTGGAAGGACTGACAGCCATAGCTGCCTCCTTCCCACTGTATAAACAATTAAAAGTGGAACTTTTATTAAAATGAATATAACATTGAAAAAAAAATACAGCTATAAGAAACCACTCAAAGACCAGAGCATATAACTGTTACCCTTTAAATGTAGTCACAAGTAACAGATGGTACTATAGTGTTATACAAAGTAGAAAGGAGGAGATGCCTATGTTCCTCCTATCTGGAAGGCATATAGCCCCATAAGCTTACTAAACATCCCTTCCCGTCCTGGCCATTCAGAGTGTCCTCCAACTCTAAGAAGCCAACAGAAACCAAGATGGTAGATTACATTGCAGCACAAATATATTAGACATTATATTTTTTATAGTTCTTCAAAATACTTAAAGGATCATTGTAGTCCTATAGTGTCTTATATCCAACAAAAGCATGTCATATTCATATCTTATTATTATTAATTTTCTGTAGTAAACATGCATGGTTTAATATAATCCCAGCCTCATTCTTTATGTAATTGCTAAGCAGATGTTGGAAAACTCTTCAAAGCCGCTGACCTTCCCACCCAATGCAGTTCATCCCAAAGGAAGACATTCCTGGTCAAGATGTCCTGCAGTGCAGAGAGCTTTGCTCTTATGATGACTCCCTTAGGATATAGGAAAAAATGTTCTCATAAGCAGTTATTCCCGCAGCCAGATTTTCTCTGATGTACAGAGATCATCATTTTTATAGAATATTTTACTTATTAAGATTTTTTTTGTATGTGCATTGTAATGCCGAGCCACTCCTAGCAACTGTTTGAAATTAAGTTTAAGATGACAATGATTTATGATGCAGTAGGGCTGTTACCGCAGATGGAGTTTTTTCAAGGAGCCTTTGCATCACTTCCTCTTTGCTTGAAAGACAGTCTTTGTTATTGTAGACATGCGAAAATAATATAAATGCTGGAAGTCGTATTTCTGATGCCGTGTTAATCATGAAAATTGTTGTTTTTGTTAATATTTGAGAGATTCTTTGCATAAACTCCCCGACATTTTGTAATAATGATTTTGGATGTGTTTATCATTTTATCAGAACATTCTTCACTCATTATTGGAGAAATGGAACGTATGCATATAATGTAGAATTTATTACTCCAATCAATTGCAATTAAGTGGAAATACCTTAAAAACCATACAGAAGTTACTTATTTAGTAAATTAACTAAAATATGCATCCTTTGAGGTAATGCTATATCACCAGCAGTTAAAATTAGCAATGGAGGTGATATATAAAGCTAGGCATGGTTCTTTATCTCACATATTATAATTGTCAAACTGCAAGACGTCACCATGCTTTGCCAAAGGCGCTCATCGCCTGTGAGGTGAGCAGTTGAGGCATTAAAACTCACAGCACTTAAGCGATGAGCGCCGAGGGTGCCCATTGCCTGTGAGGCGAGCAGTTGAAGCATTGAAAGACTCTGGACTTAGCTTCCAAGCACTTAGGAAATGCTGGATCGTCTTAGGCTACAAGCAGCTGAGGAACGCGGGACTTACTATTTTTCTGACCTTGTATTTTTTAATGTCCCGAACCGCACAAATCGAAAAACACAAAAATGTATAAATACTATACAAAAATAAAACATCACACACAGCACGGGGGGACAGGCAGGGCGTCTGGGAGTGAGGTTGCACGCAAATTTAAGCCAAATTTTCAGAGTTTCAGCACTTGAAAAACGGCTAAGCGACACAAAATAAAATGAAAACGAGGCTACAGGACCCAGAACCGTGCGAAACACCACCAGCCGCGTACAACTATTACAAAGGACAGAAAACACTCGCGAGCCGCGTAACACATAGACAATCGCTGCCATTTTACATCACTAACTTGCAACTAATAACATTACGAATCTAAAATGCCGTTTTACACAACTAAACCAACGGTTTGCCCTCGTGCACGCAGCCTATTTACACTGCACATTTGGCACATTGCTGACACTTTCTCCTCAGGGCAGCAACAGTTCAACTGTACATTGTATGCTGCAGGAAGATAAAAAGATTGTTAGCTCTTCAGGCTATTGATTGCTGGATATATCAATTAGAAATAGGTAAAGTATATTAATTTATTAAGTAATTAATTCATTATTATTCTTATATATATATATATATACATACACACACACACAAAACTGGAAGGACGCAAGGGAAGAGGCTTGCAATGGGCGCTGAAGGTGCTCAGAGGAACAAAAATACACGAGAGAACCTTGCAATGAGCGCTGAAGGCCCTTACAGTACAAAAAGCTTTACATTTTGTGGCAAACGGCATTGCCATGGCTTCACATTTTATACATATATATATATATATAAACGCAGAATTAAATACGTGTTATCTTGACTGTTCCCATTGTATCTGCTAGGTATGTGATTCTTCTTTTACACCCCTTTTTTAATTGCTATTGATAATGCCATTACCTCATTTAGTAGATCTTCATTTGGTATTAATGTATTCATTAGTGTAACTTCTATATCAATTTTAAGTACAGCCAGTAATTAGAGTCCTTTCTGTGTCACTTTAAAGGACTATTGAGTGCATTTACAAGTAAAGCTCCTATACGTATTTCTTGAGCATATTAAAAACAGCATCCTCTTTAAAATATATTACTTTGGAATGTAAGTTGTCCCCTTCAAGCAGATCTTTTTCCACCTACCTGTGCCCAACTCTATCTGAAGGCCGGACTAAGGAAAACATCTGAGCCGTCTAGATCTTCCAAATATTGTATCATTTAAAACTACAGTTAATAGCAAGTACTCGATCAGTTGAAACTTATTTAAAAAGTATACATGCATTGAAATTTGTATTTTCAGCTTTTCTGATCCACCCACTAAAGCTATATCTTGTTAATGGAGAGGTTGATAATAACTGAATAATTGCCCCTGAGGCTCTGAAACATATGTGATAAGTCTGGGCAGTACTGGGGGGAAATGTAAGGGAACATGTGCGTATGTGTATATATTTTAAAGGAATCCAAAGGGTACATGAGGGCAACTAAAGTTTCAAAGAAGGAAATGGTAGGGCAAAGAGCATCCCCTGAAGCTGTGGTCTGACAGGCTCAGGGAAAGTGATAGTAACCGGTATTTGGTTCATGAAGGGGCTAAAGGCCAATACTGTAAAATAATCCAAAATGTTTGACTGGAAACGGGACCTTGGGCCAAGTGTACTAAAGGTGAGATATAGGAGATCTCTTGGAGGTGTCAAATGTTAGTTCATATATCCCATAGGACTGGATAAATACAAAAATACCATAACATTTTAGTACAACTAGCACCACATGTCATTGTAGAGGGTTTTACAGTTACAGACCTGCATTGTTTGAGGTTCTCTTTCAAGATCACTATTTTAAAGGAAATCTGTATTGCGACGGTTTCAATTGAATCAACCAAAAAAAAAATCAAATAAATAAAGTAAGCCACACAGTGAAGGATTAAAATGCTCTTGAGATGTTGTTCTTTCCACACTAAAGATTTCCCTACAAGGATGCCAGATCCAAATGCTTGCCCTTATTCCCTTCTAACTTTTACTTTAAACCAACCAACCATGCAACCTCGTCTCAGATCAGATGTGAAGATGTTAATTTATTTTTCTTTAAAAATCCCTGCTAGCCCACGAGCCAACGGGATTTATGATGTAAGGGTGGAGAAAACATTTGTCCCTGGCCTCTTTGGAGTTTTTTCTCTAAGAAATAAAGAAAAAAGAAAAAACAAACAGAGACCCCATTGCTTCCATTACCTACACTAACGTAATTAAACTTAAAATGGCACTGCACTCTAGAATTCTTTCTATTACATATATTAAATGTTGTATTTTTTTTTTTTTTTAAGCAAGCATTTAATTGCATGGAAATATTAATTTTCAATATCTATTAAATGTGCTATTTCTCTTGCAGCATTTACACTTGGGGATTTTCATTAGTTGTATAAAACAGTTTTTTTTGGTACTAATCAAGTTTTAGGACTTTACAAGATGCCATGGTCCTTTTATTTCAAATGGTGAGAATAACCAAAGCCTTTGAGGTTGAGTTTAATGACTATGTTAATCATGTGTTGCTTTTTTACTTAAGCAGATGATATTTTAATAATAAATAAAAAATCCTGCTATGTGAAATTGTGAAATTTAGGATTTACGAAGAACTGGTGAGCATAAATCTAGTATTTCCATTGGCAGATACTTAAAGAAACTCTGCTTGTGTAAATGTGCTTTATAATGATTTACTCACGTACATGCAAGCATGAAAACCCTTATAAAACCCTTTTCTGTATCGAGCCCTTGAGGAATAGAGTTAGGCAACTAAGTTAGGCAAATACAGTCCTTTTTACCAAGAATTTGGTTTCCAAGGGAATGTTTATTTGACTTTAAAGCCTTGGCTCAAATGTACTTAAAATGTAAATAAAATGGGCCCAGCTGGCAGGGTGTGAGAACCCACTTTCAGGAGATTTGTAGGTTTTAAGACACAAAGCGACAGTTTAATAAACCTGGGTTCAACGTATGTTCTTCATTCATTGCTACAAAAGCCGCCATGATGTGAACGTCTGGCCATGCCTGCAGAATAATGTAGAACAGTCCTTGGCAAATCCAGATAGCAATGGCTCCTACATTGTTACTGCTGGCTCCCAACTTTTTAGTTATTTTATAAATTATTTCTATATATAATCCATACCCTGACTTCAAAGTTTCAGATACAACCCTGATGCAGAGGGTAGGCTAATTATTGTTATTTATTTATGCTTATTCGTATAGATCACTTCGCGTCCGTAGAAGGGATATGTGCTATAACAGGTCATAACCTATCTGGCAAACCTATAATGATATCACTTGGGTTTCATTTTGATCTGTCAAAAGTACGCTTGGCCTTGGAAACTCCCTATTTCCTTCCTGACTGTTTTTTGCTTTTGAACATACAGAGCTTGTGCAACAGTAAAATTGTCCACATGAAGCAGACTAAACCAAGATGACTGGATAATTGCTTAATTGCAAGCAGACCGGCAAAACCTGCAGCCATTCCTCTCTTAAAAAAAAAAAAAAAAAATAAAGAAAAAGTAACATCTTTTACGTAGTAGCCTTGTAGATTTTTGTTGACTATGTACAAATATTATATTTTTAAATAGATCATTCTAGTCTGATATTTCTATTTCAACTTATCTTATCTAATCATTGTTTTTTTTATTTCTATTCTGTATTAATACTCCTTAAGAGCTTGACTGGGTACTTAGAATTTATTAAAATGTTTGAAATAACAGATACAATTACTGTTTTTGTAATATCCTAATCACATTTCTCAGTAAAATCGGCCCAACTATGGGAACTTCCATCTCCTTCATCAATGTCGATGAAATTAAACGCAGATAAGCTTCATATCATTACCATACCAAAGGTGATCACGGTCATCACTTTTTTTATTTATTTTTTATTTATCCTATTTGTAGTCTCTTCCACCACAAATACAATGTACATTACATAAAATAGTAAATATAATATGTGAAAGAAATTATCCTTAAACCAAGTACATCACTGCAGATAAGCATTTAATTGAAGGGGATGTATCTGTGACGCTGAATGGAATATACCCACACAGACGCACTTATATATATGTATAACATAATTATACAACCTATTGGCTGATTGATGGGGTCTCTGTTGGAAGGTTAAAGATCTAAACCGCACATAATCAAGCCATAGACTATGCCAGGGGTGAGCAATTAATTTCCCAAAGGGGCCACATGAGAAACTCTGAATATTGCGGAGGGCCGAACCATAGGCTGAACTTAATTCTGCCCAATATTAATTTTATAGTTTTATTTTACTTTCTCAGTGGTAGGAGCAGTATCTACATATTGCTATCAATCACAGTTACAACACTGCTGCTCACAAATTGCCCCCTTTTACAATTTGTAGTGTTTTTTTTTTTTTTTTTTGTCCAGGACACAAATTTGTATCCCACTGTAGCGGACCAGACAGGGACAGCCAAAGGGCCGGATGTGGCCTGCGGGCAGTACAATGCCCAGGTCTGGCAACCATTTTACCCTTGATCCCACTATTGTGATTAAGATAGTCTATGGCCCATTGTAGCATTTTAACTACAACTAAATCTCACTTTATGCTCTGCCTGTTGATAACTGTTCCACTTCTTCATTATGATGGTTGACTTTCCTTTTAATTCTCTAAATATATTTTTTTATTTTATAAAAAAAGTTATTGAAATGTATGTATATGTAGTTCTTGCATAACAATGACCGTAATAGTCATAGGGTCTTTAAAAAAAGGCAAGGAAACGTATCTGAAATGTGACGATGGTACAATATACATCAGAGTAATCTGATGGTTATTGGCAAAGCTAAGAGAGCTCGCACATCTGTTTTCATCTTGAAGTGCATCAAAATGGGATTTTCTGAGCTGTTTCATACTGAAATTGCTAAATGATAAAAAGTTCACACACGGACAGGCGGAAGCTTACTGTGTACATTCATTTAATGTGCTGCTAAATCTAGGTCAGCAATGTCTTTGAGTCCATGCTAGAATACACCGGTATGTAAGGTTTAGCTGTACTTTTTCACGTGTGTAAGGTAATTGATATTATTATGTTTGTATGTTTTATGTTGTAACCTTTTATTAACTGTTCCAGAGTTTTGACAATGGAAACATTTCCTTTTAAAGTTAATAAACTTAACATTGAGTTTGCAAATCTTTTCAGTTTTTTGGTAGCTGATTTTGTGAAGGAACACCCTTAAAAACCCTATCTAAATAAGAATAAAATTCATAATTCGTTTTGGCCAATCACAGGCAGCTATAACATTGTTGCAATCTGTGGGAAGTCAGTTTGTGCAGCAAAGCATCATGGGATGTGTAGTCCCTACCGCAAGGAAGGAAGCAGGTGCTGAGACAATGCTGCTGTGAATTTCTGTTGGCTTGAAAGATCGTATAAAGTAAAAAAAAAAAAAAATGTACTTGAATGCAGTTTTTCTATTGGTTAGTACCAGTCATTTCTGGAGGTGTAGAAACCAATTTAAAATAAATGTAATAAATAAAATAAGTCTGTATGTGTAAAGGAGTCAATGTAATTTGTGTGACTGATATAAGCAGTATGTGTTAATTTAGAAAAAAATTACAAAAAAGGAAATTGCCGTATACCTTTAACCCATACTTTACCTAGATTTTTGCCACTATCTTTGTGCTAGGACCCCTCCCGGATTATTTTTCTAAAGCTTGCATCTCCTGTCCTTGCACCTGCCTATTTATTGTAATGCTTTAGTGGCAGACTATGCGGGCCTCTTAGGCTTGTTTATATCTATAAATAAAGTATTTCATTTTATATTGATTATAGTATTGTTCCTTTAGTTCAAACACAATAAACTATGATTGCTTGTAAAGGTTATGCACAAGTATTTAGACATTAAAAAGAAGGCTAATCACTGCAACAAATTTCCGGCCAATTCGCCTTCTTACAGCGCGGTTTGACGTCCCTTTATACGTAAGAGACAAGAGCGCGTCTGTGTGACCATGAGATGCTTTGCAAACACTTCTTTCATCATATCAACTATTTTTGACCTTGCTTATATGGTTTGGTAGTGAGTGGATTGGGTGGGGCGCTTGTAGTTTGAAGGCTTTGTGCCGCTTTTTGCGTCTCCGTTTTTAAAAAGTGATGCAGCATAGATCTAAAAGCTTTGTTACAGTATAGGATATCTGTTAACCCCTTCAGTTTCAGGTTGTGTGTTCAAGCTTGTATATAGTAACAAACAGCATGAAACCTGGCACAGGTTGGTTACAAACGCTGCTGATATTAATTAACAACTAATCCACGTATTGCAGAGGAGATCTAAAAAGGTTAAACTTGATAGACAAAGTCTTTTTTTTATTTTCTTTTTTTTAACTTACTCTCCAGCACCAACCTTGTCTATATATAAATGTAGTGTGTGTGAAGAAACACTTGCACTAATCGCAAGGCCCCTAATGTACATGGGGGGGAGAGGCTTGCAATGAGCGCCACGCGTTGAGCACCATAGGTGCTCAGCTTGGGGCTCGCGATGAGCGCCGAAGGTGATCATTGCAAAGCAGGAAAGTTGAAGTACATGGGGGGAGAGGCTCACAATGAGCGCCAAAGGTGCTCTGAGAGGCAAAATCATCACATTGTGTGGCAAACGGCATTGGCTGGTTTAAAATGTTATTCCCGTAATTTGTGACGGGCAATTTCCTAGTGTGTGTATATGTGTTTTATGTGTATGTGTGTGTGTGTATATGTGTGTGTATATATATATATATATATATATATATATATATATATATATATATATATATATATATATATATATATATATAATCTCAATCAGTGGAGTGCCCCTTTATTATCCATCCTCACAACAACATTCATCCTAGCAAGGCTCCCCCCCATTGGGCAGTCATGTTTGTGACCTCATCACTTATTGTTCAGCCCACTGAATAACATCTGTGTTTGTAATAATAGGTTTCAACCCTATTGTGCATTAAACAAATAACAGAGAATGAGTCACTAATCAGCCTAGTTACTTGCTGGTGTCTGCATGGGTTCCATAAAGTCATATAAACCAGACGGCAGTAACCACCCATGTGAATTGGATAACAGACTATGCTTGGTGGGTGGAACAGACAGTCGGATAAAAATGTCAAACTGAACTATATTTGCAATGTATGTGCTCAGAGGTTGCCGGCTCTTTGCTGCTGCTGTTGTCTATGGAAATTTTAATATAAAGCTTCCATTACAGCCTCAAAGAACCCATTGCCAACCAATGAAAGTGTTCGTGAATCCGCAGTGTAGTGTTGATGACTGGAGTGCTCCTACAACGGGGTTTTATTTATTTCTTTAGTAACTAATCATAAACTGGTAATAAAAAGGTATTTGAAGAAAATTAATTTAGTGTAACTTTTTTTTTTTTTTTTTAAACTTACATGTGAAGTATTGACTTAAGCAAATATGCTGTTCTCCACCCCTATCAGGTGTCCAGAGGGTAATATATGATCTGCTTAGGAGTGTCAAAATAGGGGGTCTTTATTGAATGACCGGATAAGATTATCTGTCCACTTATGTGCACTGAATGAAATAACAAATGTATTACCTGGGTGTGTGACACCAATTTTTACACTTATAACTTCTAAGTAGTAAATACTATATAAACCATTCTTAATAAATGTTATTTATATTGCTCTGCTCTAACCAAAGGTCTCCTATATGGCAATATGGAGCACCAAACATTAGACCGATATCCCATTTTATTTTTCATTCTGTCTATTAGATTCTATATTGGCCAGCTTTGGGGCATCAACTAGTGAACCTTCCAGATAGGAGGACCTGTTGAGGGTCATAGGTCTGCTTTTTTGCTATTACTCTATATGTGTCACTATAGATTTGACTAATGTTTTGGAGCGGCGTGATTATGTATAAATAAAGGTCATTAAAGGCATATCTAAGTATTCTGGATTATGAATGCATCTGATAGAGGAGAACCAGTAGTGTATGCAAGCATGTTTTGTATGGAAAAAATACCAAAGTAAACATTTACAAACTCACCCCAATATTTGTTTACTAAATCTCAGTTTGCAAGCTGAGGCTTTTATTAGTTGACACCCCTGCAAATCCCAGCTTAGTTTAGCATAAAATTCATAATTAGTTTTTGCCAATCAGGTGAAAGCCGTTACATTTTGTATCAAGCTCTGGGGTTCCTGTATTGGAAAGCAGCCTGGGATATGTAGTTTCTCTCCATATCCTTGTGCTCTGATTCAGCTGTGAGTTCAGACACTATCCAACCATGTGATTCCATCCTGCAGCAAGTACTCCCTGTGAAAGGTCAAACTATTTACCTGGCTGCTTTCATGCGTGTACTTGTTTATGTAAGCTACCTGTGGGTGAGCAAAGCTGGATTTTACTTTTCTGCCTATAACTTTGTAATTACGCTGAACTTATCTATATGACACATATTTTTTTGATGTTGTTTCTTACCAAACAATTGAAACCCAGGAAACCTATATATACCTTTACGGATGATTTGTACAACACTTCTGTGCACTGACAAATCAACAGTGTGTGAAATAATTAAGGACATGCCCCCCCGAGCATATCCTCCTGGATGCCTAATAGGGGGTGGAGAAAAGCATATTTCCTGGAAACAGCAATGCTAATATTAAATGTACATAAAAAAAAAAAAGGCAGATTGAATACATTTTTATTGTATGTTAATTTTTTTCGAACCGGATATTAAATAACAAATGAAACACAATGACCCATTAATATAGGATCACAGTAGTTATTTTATTATTATAATTAATTTGTAATGAGTCAGCCTTTTCCGTAGCACTATACAGTGTTTCTTTGCACGATGCCACTTGTGTTTCAAGAGGTTTGGCTAGTTAATTCCTTGAAGCATGAGAGCCATGACCAAGCACACAGCATCCTTATATTCTGAACTTTCCAAAACCGGAATTTCACGCTGGAGCAGAAACAAATCGTTAAGAGGAAATTTATTCGAGAGCTTGAGTAAAAATGCATTGACAGCTGTTCCATGTTGTGAGTTTAAAAAAAAAGAAAAGAAAAGGAAAATACATTTCAGTTTGTGCTCTGTCTGTTTGCAAAATGAGCACTTGAGTGAAGGCTTCATGCAGTGATACCTCGTACTGCCGGTGAAGTGGCTGCTCGGTTTGTAAAGCTTTTAATATTTATAGGATCCTGGAAGCCCTTTTAATCACAAGTGTGCAACGGGTTCGAAGCGCTATAATGCACTTGTTACATCTCTAGTGTCAGGTATAGTAAGTAGTACTTTCGGAAAGGTGTCAGCGCTGTTGTATTATTTACTGTAGGAATGTGTCGGGGAATATCTTGAACAAGACGGCAGAATTTAGGCGGCTTGTAAATAAGCAACAAAATTACCCTTTTTTAAAAAAAATTATATATTATTATTATTAATATCTAGTATTTATAATACGCCAACATATTCCGCAGCGCCATACATGAAAAAGAATATAAAAAAATATCAATACAGATTAAACCAAAAGAGAGCCCTGTTTTTGAGTTTATAGACTTGCATATAGAGTAAGTTTTCAAGCATCCTATTTGTTTAAAAACTCGCAGTACAAGGCATTTGAAAGGCGATAGATGAATTGGGCATATTAAGGATGAAGGTGATAAACCTCCTAAACTAATTGTGTGTTTAATGAGGTTTTGAATGGTTTGAGACAGGAGGGAAGTATAGTGGAGCGAGGTAAGGAGTTTCACAGAATAGGGCAGGACCAGAAGTCCTGAAGGAGAATGAGAGGAGGTGATAAGAGCGGAGGAAAGAAGAAGTAGTACATTAGCAGAACTGAGAGGGAGGGTAGGGGAGTATTCTGAGAAAAGAGCAGATATAGGGGTGCATTAATGTTGAGGGCTTTATATGTCCGGGTCCTGATTTTTTTATTTTATTGTGGAGGTTATAGGGAGCCAGTGGAGTGAATGACAGAGAGGTGATGCTGACATTTAGCGTTTGGTATTTATTCTAGATTGGAGTGGTGACAAGCGGGTGATGGGAAGACCAGCGAGGAAAGTGTTGCCATGAGATATGAGGAGAGAATAAATTAGAATTTTAGTTGTGTCTTTTGTAAAAGAGTGAGATTTTTTTAATTTTTTTTTATGTAATTGAAAAGATTTGTTGAGGGAATTTATATGAGGAATGAAATTTAATTTCGTAAATTTGCACCTTTTTTTGCTATTCTTTATTTATACCTTACACAGGCTCCAGGAAAAAGCCTATCCAATCTGGCACATTACATTTTATATTAATTGGTCAACAAAAAATTATTACAAATTTTAAAACCAATAATTTCTATATAGGCCTTCAAACGTGCAGCCTAGAATGTAGAAAAGACAATCCAAACAAAAAGCTTTGCATCCGGAGGGAGTTTCGTCTTAATAAAGCAGACTCTCCTGGAAGGCATTTGCTTCAGACGCAGCTGATACATTTGCTAACAATCTATTGGCACTCGCGTGCGTAGCACTAATTAGTCTCACAGTTTTTCTGTGTTTTCATGTATGCTGCAAACAGATGATGTTGTTGGCTGTTTTAGATCTTTGCCTCTATTTGCATTTGTGCTCTGAGCCAATACATATACTCCAATAGTTTGGGAAAAAAAATATTTTTGACTCATCCTATCTAGTGGTAATTTCAAATCCTACCTAGGGAAAGAGAATATTGGAAATAGTAATATATAAACCTAAGCTTTTGTGTAATGTGTATATTATTATTATTATCCAGCATGGGCTTTGCCATCATTTTTTTTTTTTTCTTTTCTTTCTACTTGTTTTTCTTTTAATTTTTAATTATCTGAACGCCCTAAACATTTTGATTAAAAGCACCTAAATAAATTTAAGGGTTTCTGTTCAGATGTAAAATATTTGAAGTGACATTTTGTCAAATTGTATTAAAAGTTGACATATTATTATTTTTTTATTTTTTTGAAAGCGCTTGAATGAATAGGATATAAATTCCCGGAAATATTGTCAGCCAGAAAACCCATCTGTGGCCTAACCCTATGACAAACAACCTAGCAACAATTGCACTGACACCAACACAGATCAGCTTGCCAAAGAACCAGATGCTGCTTCTGAAGGATATCTTGTTCATCATTATATACTTGTTCTGCTATTGATAGTCTAAATGGAGGGGGTTGTGTGGAATGATGGAATAAATTGCAACCAGCTTCGACTTCCAAATGCCACCCTCCTTTTTCATATGAAATTGACCAATAAATAAAATGATAAATTGAATCTTCATTCCAGTCACAACCAAATTGGGGATGGGGCCAGAAATGCAATAATTATAGGTTTTGGGTGGTTGTTTTAAGTTTTTTTAAACCTATTTTTAATGGTCACAAATATCCATACAAATCACTACGCTTGTTTTAATGATTTTTTTTTTGTAGATGAAGAATCCCACTGAAAGCCTTGCTAGGATGAATGTTGTTGTGGGGATGGATAATAAAGGGGCACTCCACTGATTGATATATATATATGTGTATGTATGTATATGTGTGTATATATATATATATATATATATATATATATATATATATATATATATATATATAATTGTAAAACTTTGATTTTTTTAGTTGCTGTTTAGCTGTAAAGTCAGTATTTGAAGAAAAAAAAATAACAGATTTTGGTAATTAAAAAGTTTGTTAATTTAGCTTCCTCTATCCAATCCCTATTAGGTGTTTAGGAGGGGTGAAAGAGAATCTGTCCCAATAATAATAATTATTTTTTATTTTTTTCCACTCTGATTTGTTTTGGTTTACTTGCAATAGACGTATATTGGGACAACCCAACTGGGCTGAATCCCCCACCCACCCACCTTGGAGTGGAGAGTAGAATATCTACTAAAGGCTGAAGTTTTTTTATTTTTTATTTTTTAAGTTGCTTTTATATTTTTATAAAAATACAGATTTGTATTGCTAATAATGAGCACTATAGTAGCCCTGTACATGGTTTGTGATTTTAGAGTAACATTAATGTACAATGTAGTTAAAAGATTGTTTTCATTAATGTTGGAACCATATTTACTTTTTTTTATAATTGTAAAATTCTTGTGATCTGCTTTGAGCAAAAGTGATATAAGAATAGGTTTAAATTGATGAGAAAAGATTGAAAGGGAAAATGATAGATGCAGCAGATGGTACTGAAGAAAATTGAGAGATGAGAGAAAATGAAGTTGATGCATATAAGTAAGATTAGGGAACCAAGCAGATGAATTGAAGGACCCAACTATTTAAAAAAAGAAATGATCTTGTTGAACTCTACTCTTGGCTCTTCCAATTTTCAATCTGGAAGGTGAAGAATAGAGCAAACAAAATGTATCACCTTTATTATACTCCATTTATTGCTGAAGTTTCCAAGCTGGAATAAGGTTAGTTGAATGACCTCTTCATTTTTATATGTTGTAGTTGGAAGCACCACTTATATTGTTGGTGATAAAGATCTGGAATGGGTACTTTGCTTTTTCAAATTTTTATATCCAAATCCAATAAAGTGTTTTATATATTTTCAATGTGTTAGATTTTTACTATGACTAAATTATATTTTTATGGATGTAGATGTGTTGGAGTATTACAGGTCAGGTCTTGACGAATCCGGCGTGTAATCGGTCCTAAAACTTTACAAAGCAACTTAAATGTTAAAGGGACTCTGTCCTCCAGAATTCAATTTTTTTTTATTATATATATTTAAAAACAAATCTAAATAACTGGCTATATGTTAGCCATTCCCGAATTATTAAAAAGTGTTTGAGCTATATTAATACTCAAATGAGCAGATCACAATACTAATGAATTGTTTCCATGCACAAATTAGTATCACAGCCTTCTTTCTTGTCTGTCGCTCTGGTGTGCAAAATAATACCCCCAATGTTCTCATAGAAAAATATTCCCTCTCTCACCATTATCAATCGCGCTGAGCTGCAGATTAGTGTTGTGTGATGTTCATTAGCTTATAGGAGCTGCACAAATAAATATGAAGCACTCCATAATAATTATTTACTGTAGAGATAAACGGCTAACGTTTTTTCATGTTCTTTAAGATGAAACCAACCTCCTATTTGGTGACCCCTTCAGCTTTGTAATAAATACTAAAATCATGGATATATTGTGAGAGTTGAATTAAATTGTTTTAAAGATGGTCTAAAAAGTATTTATGGAAAGCAGCAACAAGGGCAGTAACAAAACACTGGGAGGAAGCCAATAGCCACAATCTATGGTACCCGTTCAATGGCCTCCGCAGTTGTTGGTCCTTCTAAAAAAAATAAGAACTCAAAATATTGGTTGGGTGGAAAGGTCCCACCTATATGCTATTTAAACCCATCTTAAAAATCACATTTTAATACATTTCCCTCTTTTTTTTTTTTTTTTTTTAAATTACATGTGCAATGTACCTTTTGTTCCTCACACCTGGTATTAAATTAACAAAAGTACTATGAAAAAGTCAGATGGGACCACTGTAATGTCCAAGCAAGAACAGCTAGTTATTTTAATTATGCATTGGTCAGTAATAAAACTCCTCTTTGAAAGTTAAATTAATATAATTATAAATTATTAAAGATCAGAGTTATCTGCCTCCATCTGAATGATTATCTTTGTCCTAAAAATGTAATTAAGGGAAGAGTAGGAGGATTGGCTGAGAGACCAGCCTAAAAGATTTTGTGTAGAACAAGATATGATGAGGCAGCCTATCATTGATGGTCTTAATAGCAACGGTAAGCCCCAGTACAAGTCTCCAGCCAATGGAGATCATTGTGTATTTGCACTTAGTGTCTGAAAATGTAGCACTGTCTTTAAGACAAAGACGCCTCCCACCATTGACCATCCAGCTGGGGGATACAAGCAGTAGCTGAGCATGAATGTTGAAAGTAAGTTGTTAATATTGAATCATTCAATATGAATTTTTATTAAGGATCAATGCCTAATTAAAGAACTAGCTCATGTTATTAGGGCATTAGAGGCGCTTCAGATACTGTGCGATATATATATATATATATATATATATATATATATATATATATATATATATATATATATATATATATATATATATATATATATATATATATATATATATATATAAAACATTTTAATTTTACCAAGATGGTAGTCTAAGAATGGGTTTTATGTATTAGTTTCAATATAAAATTGTAAAGAAACTTGAACATAAATGTTCTGATTGTAATATTACAATAGTATTATTGTGTGTCGTACAATATGGTTAATGGAAAATATAATATGCAATTGTTTTAACTCCTCTTAGTAATATTAAGAGTCCTTTTTGGGAAAGTTTATTCTAAACGGACTACAGTTGCCGAAATGTGGAAAAAAAAAAAGTATTCCCAGGAGAGCGCTAGATAGAAACACACTCAATACCACTGTGGAAAATTTTGTGCACCTGTAACGTTGGACAGCTTTCCAAAAAAGTTTGGTGGGCAGCATTTATATGGCCAAACTTGTATTCGTTCTGGCTTTTATATTTTATTACACTCTCGAGTTCTGAGAAATTTAAGAAACACATCAACTTAATGTTAGTGATGATGGAAATTTCAGGAGTTTAGTAAGAGGATGTGGAAAAGCATAGTAATTATAGCATTACATATACAGTGAAATGCTTACTATAGAATGAACCTTGATCTTTATAAATCATTTGCATCTTGTTATTTTTCCAGTTTACCTTGGAAGCATAATGCTCCTGTTGTCTATTTGCACTAATCTTAAAGGTGTGTATATATACGTCTCTTGGGTTTCAAATGTTTGGTAAGAAACCGGCAGTGGTTATCAGAAAAATTATGTGTTCTATAGTTATGTTCAGTGTACTTATAGAGTTATAGGCAGGAAATTGAAATACAGCTTTGCACACCTACAGGAAGCTTGCATAACCAAGTACACAGGAAAGCAGCCAGATCAAGAGTTTGACCTTTTTAAAGGAAGTACTTGCTGCAGGATGGAATCACATAGTTGGGTGGGGTCTGAGCTCACAGCTGAATCGGAGCACAAGGATATGGAGAGAGATAGAGACTGCATATCCCAGGCTGCTTTGTAACTCAGGAACCCCAGAATATGATACAAATGTATCTGCTTTTCCTGATTGGCCAAAATGAATTATGAATTATGAATGTTATGCTAATCTTAGCAGGGATTTTCAGACATGGCAACTAGCAAAAGCTGCAGCTTGCAAACTGAAGGGATTTAGCAAACTGAAGGGTGAGTTTGTAAATGTTCATTTGGGTATTTTTTCGTGCAACAAAATTTTTGCATACACTACGGATTCTCCTCTATCAGATGCATTTATAGCATTCATAATCAAGGACACTTATTTATGCTTTTAAAGCAAGTTAGATTTCCTAGTGCATTATCCAATCAAAGTAATCAAAGATAGCAGTGTTAAAGAACGAATATATATATATATATATATATATATATAATATTATTATTATTATTATTATTATTATTATTATTATTATTATTATTATTATTATTATTATACACACAAACAGTCTAAGCAGGGCAAAATCCATAAAGATTCTTTTTTTATTAGAGTAAATAAATGTTATCTTTTGGACTCAGTAGCAATTAATATTATTATTATTTATTAGTAATGCGCCAACTTATTCCGTAGCGCAAACATAATAACATTCAATCAATAAAGTGGTTGGTCTAAAAGGTTTGACAGAAGGGAGTTTGGATTTCAGAAGAACAGTCCTGCACATGGTCTGTCAAGAGCAAGGGGGGGGGGGGGATATATCTGATCCAGTTATCCACTTTATATATTCCTTGGTCTTGTTGTTTAGTGTCTCCATGACCCTATGGACATCAGACTTCCAGACACACCTAGTGTCTGGTTGTGCTGATCCATAAGGTTTTCCTGGAAAATATAATGGATTGGGTATCCAGTTCCTTCTCCAGTGTAGCACAATTTGTCTGACCTCTCTACCATGACTACTCAAAGCCCCTTCACCATGATAAGGTACCAATCCAGAAGTTGATATATGCCTTACCTCACCTCAACCTTTTTATTTCCTCCACCAACCATTCTATGCTGATGGATTAAAAATACACCATCATGCTCATGTGATGCAAAAAGACAAGATGGGATCTTCAATTCATAAATAAAGTCTGAAAATGTAATGTTCACAGCTGCAAATGGTGTTCGTTTTTGTGTTTCACATAAGTATATCTTTCTATAGGTTGGTGGAAACCATAACTTATATGATCTGGGGCATGTGTCTGCATGTAAATATAGCGGTGTATATAGGGGTGTAATCCATAACCTGTAATGTGCTGAGCTTCACATCACTCTACAGCCACTCCTTTGGGATTGGTTATAATGTAATGCCAGATAAGCCTTGGCAAATAGTCCCAACCCAGCTTCCTAGTACATGAGGGTAGTCCCTCCTCAAGAGATAAGACACGATTATACATCATCTCCAGATCATCAAGTATTTCAGTGCCACACAAGTTGAAGAAACTAATTCTAAACAAGAAATCAACCATGTTCCCAAAACTGCTTAAAATTATATTGAAAATAACCCATTTGTTGAATAAATGAAAAGTAAACTTAAAAATAAACAAAATTGTTAATTCCAATTGTAAGTGGAAGTTTTTTCTAGTGTTAGTTAATCTATAAATTAACGTCAAGATCCACCCTTTGGGTTAACGTCTACAGCAAAGAAATTAAAGTTAACAGTGGGCGGAAATAAAGAGGAGCATGCCCAATTGAAATAATGATGATAATTAAAGAGGGTGGATCTGGCAGGCAATTTACTCATAAGTTTTAACCTCTATTAATTTTAGGTCACTTCTGTTTAGCATTTTTAATTACTTCAGAATTGAAAAGTTAACAATAACCAACATAATTGCAATTAGCTGTAACTGAGAACTTTTTTGCACTTGTTTTAACTTAAATATTTAAGTGTAAGCCAGTGTCTTAGATCTTGCATTGTGTACATGCAATAACATTACATTGTATTAATATAGTATTTGTTATTCCTTATAATATTTAAATTACACCACGTGTGAAACCTCTGTTGTGTCACTTTAAGCTAACCATATTGGTAATGTAGATTAAATTAATGCATATTACTTTTATTGCATCTGAAAATATTCATTGATACAACATGGTTCAACATAATTCACATTTCCTGGATACTACTGCATTTTTTTTATCCATAGTTGCCATTTACGACTCAAGAATTGTAATATGCTTCCCGTTCAAATACACTTTTACCATCAATCGTAATTGATTCTTTGCCAGCTCAGTGTTTGATCTTTCCCATTGATCTTTGCAAAGTCGTTTGTCCTTTTGTCCATTGTATATTTGAAGGCTAAACAGTGTTGTGGAAGGCATGGCCACACATCAATAGGATCATAATCCAGTTCACCCACAAACTTCTTATCTGAAGAGAGAATTAATCAACTTCTTCCCAGAGCCAGACCAGCAGTTGTTAACGATGAATAACCGTATAAGGAAAATCTACAGTAGAATTTTTTTTCTCATTTATGCACTAATGATAATACTAATATACAAAGTAATTTTGCTCTGTATAATGAAATTTAGTCTTCACTGAGAATATTGTGTGTGTGTCGAGTTTCCAGTCTTGTATGGTAATTTCGAATCTTTGTAGAAAGTGCTTTTTTTCCCAAACTCAAAGCTGGACCCACCATTTTCTTCACTTTGTTAACATTGTATTCTTCCTTGTTCTTATCCCCTGTACAGCTCTACAGAATATATAAATACATTATATATATATATATATATATATATATATATATATATATATATAGAAATATAGATATATTTATTTTTTATTTTTCTCACACACTGTTGTCGTTCTCTTCGCGTAATTTCCTCTACTCCCTGATTTCTTAATTCTATATGTTCAATATATTTTGACTTCCTGTTTGAAATATTTTAGTTTTTAAGGACCAACATTTTCTTCCTCCCAGTTTTGACCTCCATTTTATATGTAAACTTCATCCTAGTTCTGCATTTTACCATTTGTCTTCAAGTTAAATGGACAAACACCCACTTTTAAATTCATTTAAAGCCTCTTCCATGTCAATTTAGTAGAAATCCAGCAGTTGGGTGAAGCCGATGTATGAAAATATCTGGAATGTGGTATGCTAAGTTTTATACTTTTTAAATTTAAAACCAAGAAATAGTTTACAAAAAAACAGGGCTTGGCACATTTAGCTTACATTCTCAAAATTCCTCTTATGATTTTTTTTTCTTTATGCATATTTACAATTTATTATCTTGTTAACTTGTAAAATATGTGTGGGTAATAGCATCAGCGCACAAGTTTCAATGGTAAATACTTAAATCATTTATACCATTAAGTCTAGTGTGTGTGTGTATGTATGTGTGTGTATATATATGTATTTTATATTTTTATATTTATTTTTATATATATATATATATATATATATATATATATATATATATATATATATATATATATATATATATCCCAGTCTTGGTTATCATATGATATGTATTTTGTAGTATCACCAAATTTTCACAAATAAACAAAATCAGTATATGTATTTTATATAATATGTTTTGCGTTTTTAAATTGTGAATTAAAGTTAATTGTTGTTTTGATGGTATAATGTGTTAATATAAGCTAATGGTTATAATATGGGATGTTTTTAAAGCACCGCTGTACCCCGAGGTTCTCTTGTTTGTGGCCAAGGTTTCCACAAGAACATCTTCTTCAAATGACCTCTCTTAGAAATCACTGTGTTTTTCTTGTAATCTGGTGAGGGATTATCCTGGTAAGGGATTATGAGACCAGAAGAATTTTGAGATACTAGGACGAGGTTGTGATTATCTGCTGGAGTTATTTTGGAGTCCGGGTTCCATCAACACAAGAAAAAAATATTACATGGCTTAATTAATTTGGGAAATCCTGTGCTAAAGAATCAATATAACCCAGGTTATACCCACTGACCGCAGATGCCTTAATGACTGATGCAATAAATCCGGATTATTGATTTTATTTTTTTGCATTAGTTACATGAAGGACGCAGCTATTTTATACCATTTTTATGTGGTCCGTGACCTTTTATATTTTATTTCTCCTAGTTATTTTTTCTGTTATTAATTTTAATTTCTCTTTTTTTTTGTTTTGTAAAACCTCTTAAGGGCTCCCTAATATATTTATTTTTTGTGCTTTTAAAGGCACACTTATCCCTGGTCTGTATCAGGAGGAACATGTCATTTGTTATCTCCTTTGCATCAGACAGTCTTTTGCCTACAGACCCTTGGGAATGCTTTTAGCCAAGAGTCAGCTGTCTCTAAAGATCGGAGCTCTATTTATGTATTAGAGTAAAAACATCCCCTTTATTTGAAAAAAACGTGGTCTTGCGATAATAAACCCCTTAGAAAATATAACACCATAAACATGTTTGCATTGTAATTTCCTTGGTTCTACTTTTAAGCATTGGCTTCAAATCTATAAAAAAAAATTTAAGCCTAAGAAAGCTTTTTTTTTTTTTTTTTTTTTTAAAATACATTTCTTGTTACCTAGTTAATGTAGGTCGAGCCATTCATTCCACCCATCCGCTTATCTAAACCTCATAATACATGACACAATCACTAAAAATGTATGTTTCATTTACTCTCTTTTTATAATTCAATAACACACATTTGTATATTTTTAAAACGTTGTCTAATGATATGAATAGATCAGATATACCGTATATACTTGCGTATAAGCCGACCCGAGTATAAGCCGAGGCACCTATTTTACCACAAAATACTGGGAAAAATGACTCGAGTATAAGCCGAGGGTGGGAAATGTGCTGCCCTCTGTGTCCCCCTCTTGTGTGCCCTTTTCTTGTGTCCCCCCTCTCTCCCCTGTCTCTTCTCCCCCCCTCTCTCCACTGTGTCTCTTCTCCCACCCTCTCTCCCCTCTCTCTCCCCTTTGTCTCTTCTCCCCCCCTCTCTCCCCTGTGTCTCTTCTCCCCCCTCTATCCCCTGTGTCTCTTCTCCCCCTCTCTCTCCCCTGTGTCTCTTCTCCCCCTCTCTCTCCCCTGTGTCTCTTCCTCCCTCCTCAACCTCAGCCCCCCCATCCTCATCCTAAAACCCCCTCCACACTTTATCCCTTCTCATCCTAAATCCCCCTCTAAATACCTCCATCTGCAGCTGTTCCTCCGCTCTTTCCTGCGTCTTGACCCGGCCAATGCGAATGACGTGGGGCGCATGTGATGTCACGTCATTCGCATATGCCGGGTCCCGACGCAGGAAGGAGCGTGGAGGAGCGGAGGAACAGCTGCAGGTGGAGGTAAATGAGGGGAGAGGGGGAGGTATTTAGAGGGGTTGAGGATGAGGAGGGGGGGTTGAGGATGAGGAGGGGGGGGTAAGGAAAGAGGCGGTTAGAGAGATACGGGGGGGGGGGGGGGGGGAGAGTGACTCTAGTATAAGCTGAGGGGGCCCTTTTTAGCCTTAAAAAACGGCTGAAAAACTCTGCTTATACTCAAGTATATACGGTACCTAAAATCTCTGTTTTTGTAATAATATTGTATTATATTTGTAAAACTTGAATAAGAAAACTTACACTTCATCTCAAGTTTCCTTCAATTCATTTATCAGGCTAAGGTGGATCACATTCACTGCTTATTATTATTTTTGTATTATATTAAATATGTTATTTTAAATGTACAATAGAAAGTTTGGAAGTTCATCGGCTGCTAAAGTGATTTCATACAAGTTTTGGTGAATCTACTGAATTCTTATTGCCTTTGTGTATATATTATCTATATTGGAGGTTGCAACTTGTCAGGTTAAAGGCATATATGTTTCCTGGATTCTGAATGCATCGGATACAGGAGGATCAGTAGTGTACGACAACATTTTTTGCATGAAAATAATCCCAAAATAAACATTAATAAACTTAAACTAAATCTTGCTAGCAACTAATTTTGAGCATCACCCACCAGTAATCCCTGTTAAAAGTAGCATAAAATTGAATAAATAGTTTTGGCCAGTCATCGGCAGCTAATACATTGTATCAATCTATGATCATGGGATATGTAGTCCTTTGCACAAGAAAGCAGGAGGGGCCCGGGCATTGCACTTTAGATCTCTGCATTGAGCTCCAGTTGGCTTAAAGGTTAGTAAAATGTCAAAATCCATACTCAAATAGAATGTTTCTATTGGTAGGTACACTGTGTCTATGTAAGCAGCTCTGGGGGTGTGGAAAACAAATTTTATTATTAAATAAGACAAATCTGCGGGTTTATAGAATGATTCCATGTAATGTGTGTGTCGGATATAAGAAGCAGGAGTTAGGTAAGAGAAAGGGCAAAACAGGGAAACTTAGATATGACTTTTAACAGGTTATTTTCAAAGCTTCCTGTTTCAAATCTGTTAAGTAATCTGTAATGACCAGGATCAACCTCCCTTATAGGCTGTTGAGATTACTGAATTAATATATTGTTTGTCGTGCACACGCCCCACCATACGACGCAGGTTAGTTATGCTGAAGATTTATCAGATTCTTGAAACAAAGCTCAGACATACCCAAGCAACTTAATACAAGAAGGCTCTCCAAGTAGAGTGGACGTTGGCTTTTTTCTTGGATGCAAATTTGCTGGTAGACGGCTTAAAACCGAATAAAACACTTTTGCTATAGAATTTTGATTGGTTTTCCCACACAGAATAGTCCACAATAATGTCTCTGTTGGGTTACACAAACCCACAGGAGGGAGTGTGCCTTTTAGCTTTGTCACTGCTCGTTCCCTTTATAGCCCAACTGTGCTGCATTACACATGTTCAGCTTTTCCTAAAAATGGAAATGCCACAAGCAGCTGTGTCACCCCTTGGGGCTCGTCATGAAGTGTTTGTAATCTTCTCTCTAGTGGGGACCTTTTTTTCTTTTTGCTTACTGAAAGGATCTAAGAAAAGAGTCATTTTGGAGATCTGTGACTGTTCAACACAGCAGTTCTTGTTCAGTGCGATTAGCATCATGGGCTTGTAAAGTAATAAAAGAATAGGATGTTTTGTGCAGATATAATTAAAGATTACACATGCTGTGTGTCCGGCTAACACATCACTACATTAATATATGTGACACTTAATTTAACTGACCTATTTAGAAAAAGGTGTGGGGGGGGGGGAGATACACAATCAAGTCCTTGTATGACCAAGTAGTTTCCCTGTTTGTAACTTTTTCTAATCGAATGCATTCTGATTTTATCAGAAACGCACATTAAGAGTCATTTTATACACATACAGATTTAGTTTGTTAAAAAAAATGGTTTCCACACCCCCTGAGCTGCAGGCACTTTGTACCTACCAATAGAAACACATAATTCAGGTATGTTTGTTTTAAACTTATTCTAACCTTCAGACCACTAGCAGCACAGTGTAGAAATCCACATAGCAATGTCTGGGCTCCTCCTTGCTTTCTTGTGCGGTGGAAAAACAAAACTACACGTCCCATGATGCTTTGCTGCACAAACTGACTTCACAGATTGAAATAATGTTATAGCTGCCTGTGATTGGACAAAACGATTTATTAATTTTATACTAATTGTAGCAGGGATTTCCAGGGTTGATAAATCTCAGAATCAACTACTAGCAAATGAAAGAGATTTAGCAAACTTTAGGGTAAGTTTAATAATGTTTTGGTATTTTTTCATGCAAAAAAAAAAAAATGTTTTCCTACACTACGGATTCTCCTCTATCAGATGCGCTCATAATCCAGAAAATGTAACCATTTTTTTTAAAAATTATTATTATTATTATTTTTTTTTAAAGTAGCTGACCTGTGAGGATTATAAATGTGTTAAATAGCTGTCAGGCATATGCATATTTGTTGAACATCTGTAGATATATTAAAGCTCAGTTAAATCCGAAGTTAAAACCATTGTTAGACCCAATGCCATATTTTAGATATTATTACATTGTTGTGCATGCATTTATCAAGTGTCATGTCTACCCAAACTTTAATAGAGATGCCTTTTTTCATCAAAATTGTTGATAACTGTATCCATATAAATGTAATCTTGGATGTTGTAGCTTGAGGTTCACCATAGTTTGGGAAAAACTGATACAGAACAAGTGAGAAATAAAAAGTTAAATAACTGAGCTGGTTTGGGAAACGCTGGTGTACAACAACTTCCGCAGTGGAACCCTAGTTGGGTAAAAGTATTGATAAAACGCCATGGCTTTTATTGAACTTGCCAAGACCATTTCTTATAACTTAAAATACTCCTACCGGGACTTCCGTTGTAGTGTTTAGTGATTGGGTATTGATTGAACGGAGTAATAAATTCACAACTGTTACTTTCTGTATAGATTGTTCAATGTGGTATTGCCTACTGAGAGAGTTGTCATCATGCAGCAAAAGGCTGGACAAATCCGAGGAAGCAAAATGTTACTCTGTGTGTGTGTGTGTGTGTGTGTATATATATATATATATATATATATATATATATATATATATATATATATATATATATATATTATTTTTTATTTTTATTTTTTCCAATAATTTTCTAGCGCATTATGCCATTAATTATGATAGTTCAGAGGTCCTTCTATGGATTTGCCTAACTTTTTAGGGAGAGAACTATCTTTCTCTCTGTCTTTCTCTCTCTTCTGCTTGCTCTTTCTTTCCCCGTCTCTCTCGCTTTCCCCGTCTCTCTCGCTTTCCCCGTCTCTCTCGCTTTCCCCGTCTCTCTCGCTTTCCCCGTCTCTCTCGCTTTCCCCGTCTCTCTCGCTTTCCCCGTCTCTCTCGCTTTCCCCGTCTCTCTCGCTTTCCCCGTCTCTCTCGCTTTCCCCGTCTCTCTCGCTTTCCCCGTCTCTCTCGCTTTCCCCGTCTCTCTCGCTTTCCCCGTCTCTCTCGCTTTCCCCGTCTCTCTCGCTTTCCCCGTCTCTCTCGCTTTCCCCGTCTCTCTCGCTTTCCCCGTCTCTCTCGCTTTCCCCGTCTCTCTCGCTTTCCCCGTCTCTCTCGCTTTCCCCGTCTCTCTCGCTTTCCCCGTCTCTCTCGCTTTCCCCGTCTCTCTCGCTTTCCCCGTCTCTCTCGCTTTCCCCGTCTCTCTCGCTTTCCCCGTCTCTCTCGCTTTCCCCGTCTCTCTCTCTTTTTTTTTCTTTCTCTGTCTCTCGCTTTTTTTTAAGCATTTCTGTTCAAAGTACAGTACATTTCTGTTATTTGTAGGTTCAGACACAATATCTTAAAAATGCTTACACGGCATAAATGATGAGCTTTAACATGACGCAGCAATTCTGACAATGTGCACTAAATCTATTCTTGAAAATGTTAATTTTAACATTCATTTTCTTATTTCCTTTCTTCTTCTGCTCATGACGTCTGTTTCCATGACATTGTAGATAAAATGTCATGTTTGTGAGGTAATGGAAAACCATGAGCTAGGGATCTTAGTTATATTTCACAGAGCCCAATTTTATTCCCTTTATGACCTCAGGAACTCAAAACCTCTTTTAGTTTGGAAGCAGGTATGTGAAGGGACATTGCTGAAATGGTTGGGCACAATTAGTTTATATATGAAGCTCAGTGGTGCCAGCCGCTCTGACTTGCTGATGTACAGAGATTGTTTTGTGACTCACTGAAGCTCGTCTAGTACGTTTGCAGCTATGTCACTGCATCGGACATATGACCCATAAAATGTTAGTCCGTGGAGGCTATACATAGATATCTAATTAACTGTGATCTAAAAGTGATGCTCATTCTTTACCATTGAGGATGCAGAGCTAATAGGTTGGCTACGAGAGGCATGAGCAGTTAATGATCCTTATATGAGCTTCTTCTTTCTCCAAAAATCTTGATAGAAAGATTAAAAAACTAAGAAAAAATATTTTTGCCATAAAAATCCCAAAGCCATTTATATATTTTGACAAGCAAGAGTTTAAACATAGTACAATGGTTCAGCAAAGTGCATACTCACAAGTATTGCAAATGCAGATGACACTTGTGGATCTTCCAAAGGATGGGCAGTCTAGAAGAGCATTATGTCAACGTGTTTGTTGAGTTGAGGTGTGACCCAAGCATATTTTTTGTCAGTACATAAGCTCTTGAGAATGATCTCAAGTATGGTGTATATGGTCAAATATAACCCCCCCCCCCCCAAAAAATGAGGCCTGGTCAATGTGCCAGTGCAGAATATGATACGACATTTGGCCCAAGTTGACAATCCAGTTAATTAATCCTTCTAATGAAGATAGACAATTAAATAACATATCCTATACTGTGCGATTTACTGGTATATGCAATATAATTAAAATTTCTTATTTTAGAAAATGTCTTGGAAAGTAACAAATCTCTTATTTTGCATTTCAGCAACCCATTGTGCCTGCCCATCCCATGGCTCCTCCTAGCCCCAGCACGAACAGCAGCAACAATAACAGCAGCAGCAGTAGCAGCAGCTCGGGATGGGATCAATTAAGCAAAACAAACCTCTATATCCGTGGACTTCTTCCTAACACCACAGACCAGGACTTAGTGAAACTTTGCCAACCGTAAGTATTTGTTTTCTCTCTTTCCAATTAATTCTACAAATTGTCAACGTGTCTGTCCTTTTTGAGCTCACCAACAATCCCTAAAAACATAATATGATGGTATATTGGGTTTGCCGCAAAATCTTGTATGTAGATTGGCATTGGAGCTTGCTTTCTATCTGGTGAGAGGTAGGCAATACATTCAGCATGCTCAGGGATACAAATGTATTTGTGCATCGAGAAGAACTTGGCAATTGAATGTGCTGGTGTTAATACCATGTTGGTGAGAACGTAGGACTAACCAGGATGGCAATATGTTTTTTGCTAGTCCGCCGCCGCCACTTCACATTATAGTAAATCTGGGAAATAGACTAAATATGAGCAAAATACTGATGATCCTTGTTGGAAAATCCCATTTGGATGGCTACATAGACCAAAACACTATAAAACCGTGACCGATGGGCAGAAAAAATAGTAAAATCACTGTGGGAAAAGAGGTATAGTTTGATTAATTTGTAATAGATAGAAATAGATAATGAGGATATGAGTTTGAGTGAAGGAGATAAATAAGATGGACCCTATTATCTGATGGCCATATGGGAGCCTAATTATGTCCATTTCCTACCCTTTCCTAATACTGTACCTACATTTTCCCATTCGATTAAGTCTCTTCTTTTGGGCTGGAGCTGCGTGATATGTAATGGATGTTGCTAATGTGTTTATCTGGACTGTTATACCGTGGTATATTCATATTCTTTTGCTCACTAGAAGTCTGTTTGTTGAAATTGTAGAATTTATATTGTGTTTTTTTTCCATTTTTTTTTTTTTTTTCAATTGGATTTACTAAAAGGTTAGAGAGTGAAAAGAAAACTTCACTTCAAACTTCCTTTTTATTTGTAGTTACAGCTCCTCTAATATATAAAAAAAAAAAGTTTATCTCCAAGATTTGGAAAAAGTTTTAGAGGATACGAATAATAATTTTAAAGAAGACTCTGAGATAGTAGTCTTGAGAAATGGAATAAACGTTTGGTTGGGTTGTGTGGTATACTAATAGTGGCGACCAGTGGATTTTTAGGCTTTGGCTCACAGTCTCCTCTAATATTAGTTTTGGTATTTATTCATGATCTATCATAGAATAACCAGTATGTATAAATACTTTAGCACAGGTAATATTTTGAAGATGTACGACATGATTCTTATTTTGTTGTTATCATGCTTTGAATCCGTGCTGCTCTTCTTCTAGTCCTTGCCACCTGGCTGGGTACAGTAAGCCTCTGCCCATCACCTCCCGTGGCCAATGCTTTCAGAGTTAATGATTACAAGTGCTCTGTCGCTGTAGTTTGGGAAAAACTTCACATGTTCTCAAGAAAGTAACAAAATAACTGGAGAGGGAGAGATGTGATAAAATGATTCCCCATTACTAAAGTTCATCCACTATTTTTTCACTTGAGTGGTATCACAAACCAATACGTTTTCCATTTACATGAATGTGAGAGAGATCAGAAGTCGTTATCTAAGTAAGGAGTTGAAGGTTAAGGCTGCACACATCTGTAACTGACTACTTGTGTCATGTGCAATTTCATCCTGGACTGCTAGTCAGCCTATACCTTAAGGGGAAGATGGTGGCTTGCTGTTCATGTGGCTAGGTAAAGTCTTTCAAGAGAATTGAATATAGATCTTATCTGAATCCAAGGTTGCAGTAGTTAATAATGTGCTACATATATTAACCAATGTCAAAATTAAAGGCTGTATTTATTTATTTTAAACTCAAGTTCTCCAAAATAGCAAACAATAAATATAACCCTACAGTGGTCCTTTGTATCTTTTTTTATTTGCTTTATTTTATTAAGAAGTGCTCTTTTTTTTTCTACCTAAATCATACAATTCTTACCGGTTTGGTTCTGCCCTCTGTAGCTCATGCATCTTATGAATACACATATGCAGTGTTTCAATAAGCCTGTCCGTGACTTCTCTCAAGTAGCATGTTGCAGAATGTTGTCGCTGATTGATTACTATGAGACAAAGCAACCCCTGTCTTCAGCGGGAATAACTCGGTTAGGAATCATTTGTAAGATGTTTGTCTTCACTGTCCCTTTATGTTAAGCTGGACAAATTCCAGAAGTGCAAGCAAAATTTCACCAATTCCTAGAAAGCAATATTTCTGTGTTTGTTTTGCTCTCAACTTTTTTCTTTAAACTACTCAAAAACCAGGACGAGGAGTGTAAAATACGAATCCACTATGCTGAAATGTAAAATATGTTATTGTATTTCTTGGTTTCTACAAATGACAATACTATACGATTTAAGGAGATTTAAATATACCTGGCAACGTGATGAGTGCCCTACGCTGAGGATGCCACGGAGGTGGATCTTTATCTCCATATAGCCACTACTAAACCAGTCAATGTATTCCGTACTGGCGTGTAATGGATAAATCTTGGCACCATGTTTTTGAAGTAGAATTGCATTTATATTGGGATGACAATATAACCAGACAGATCATTTGTCACATAGGAAAAATATTACCATTTTGTTTGCTTGAAATAGCAGAACATAACACGTCTCCTTGTTGGAATGAGCTACGGCAAGAAATAGAATTGAAACCAAAGGCATGAAATTGTTAGATAGGCAAAGTGTATGAAAATATTAAAAAGACCACGCTTCATAAACTGGTGTGTAAATAACAACAAATCCAGTGTCCGAAAAGTAGCAAAAGCAGAGAAGACTTTGATAGCATTGTGATAGATGTTAGAGGACCACCCTAGAAAGAGGCGCTAGTTTGCCACTATTTCCCTTTATCTAATCTAACCCCTGCTGCTATTATCAGTCACACACATTACACAGAGTCATTCTATACACATACAGATTAATTTTATTTAAAAATAACACTTGTTTTCCACACCCCCTGAGCTGCTTACATAGGCACAGTGTACCTACCAATAGAATCTCTGCATCAGGGTACAGATTTTAACCCTTTGCATTGATCTGCTGCTAGCTTGAAGGTTAGTAGAGATCTACAGATCTGTATCTATGCACAAATGAATCATGGGATGTGTAGTCCCCTTGCAGAAGGAAACCAGAGGAGCCAAACCACCATCACTGATTGTTACAATGTATTAAAATGTATCGCTGCCTGTGATTGGCCAAAATTAGTTATGAATTTTATGCTACTTTTAGCAGAGATACCATGGGGTGTTAACTCTGAAAACAGCTTGCAAAAATCAGGGTGTTTATTTTGGTACTTTTTCATGCAAAATTCTCCTCTATCAGATGCATTCATAATCCAGGAGAATTGGATATGCCTTTTAATGGCCCCAGGGTTGACAAATATATCCAACACTTAGGATCCAGGAAGATTTTATAGGAGCCAGACAGGCTGTTTCCAGAATCACACCTGTTAGGAGCCCTCTCCCTGATTCCTGGTGAATTTCCACCCTGGGTGATAAGTTTTACTTTATAAACAGAGATTTAGAACAAAATTACTGATGCCCCAACCACCACCATCATGTTTTGAAGTAGTATTTTATAAGATTCGCACTGCAAAAACAAGTGACCACCCTTATACTAAAAAGGCAAACATGTTGAAACAGCTGTCACTGGGTAAGTTTACAGTCAACGTTTAGGTGTGGGGTCCTCTGTCCAACCTTCCAGGTCCTGATTGTTACCAAAAAGCCTTCTGATGATCCACCCCAAACTGAAACTCCATGCCCCTCGAAGTCCCACAAGATGCTCATACAATATATGAAAGATGTCACATAGATGGTCTGCATTATACATATATGTAGCATAAAATCCATATTAAAATAATATAAAAGTAAACTTTTACATCTTTTAGGAGTTTTAAATAAATTGCACAGCACCCACAATTAGCCATACTCCCTACAGATGTGCATAACAAGTAAATCAATGCACTTAGTATTTAGCTATATTTTGGGATGATGTAATGTGAAGGTGTTCGGTCAGACATGACTCTTGTTTGCTGTCTTGACTCTTTGCTAAAGGAAAGTATTATTCCACTATTGGTAATTGACTTTAATCTGCTAAATATTTTTTGGTATAAATTCACTATATTAAGATAGAAGAAAAAATAAATTGGTTTTAAAGAATTTTTGCACTGAAAACCAACTTGTCATGAGAAGGCAAAGTTAGGCAATAGTAGTGGGTCTTATCTAGGGGAACGTATTTCACCTTGGAAATCCCAAAACAGGGTTAGCAGCCATCCTTATATATAAAATAATCACTGCCACTCCCTGTGCTTAGCCACAAATGTGAACGTTATCAAAACTCAAGAACCGGGTTTGGTTATTTCTGGTGTGTATACAGCTTCCCCTTGGCAAGAAAACTCTTCTCAAGTGTGGGGATTATGGCACGGTTAGGAAAGTAGTTCAGAATAGTGCTAACCTTTCATTTTTGTTAAGTGCTACACGAACGTAACTAAGTTCCCTTAATAAAAATAACAACATGGGGCACAAAAATGTCACAACCGTGGGCACTATAAAATATATATACAGGAATAATGACGTCTGGCCCATACAAGAAACTTGATAAAAGGTAGTTAGAAGTTATATAAATGTTTTATATAGAAGTTTCATGGATTATTAATGCATATTTTAGAGGAAAGTCACTGGTGTATTCAAACTTTTGTTGCGTGTAAAAAATCCCACAAAAAAAAAAACTTAAATTCATTTACTGTAAAGTCTGCAAATTTCCTCAGTTTTCGGACAGTTGATTTTGAGAAGGAATGCCCCTGAAAATCCAAGCTAAATTAGCATAAAATGTATAATTTTGTATTGGCCAATCACAGGCGGCTACAATTTTGTTGCAATATTTGTGGATTCATTCTGTGCAGAAAAGTATCCTGATAGAGAACATCAAGAAAGTAAGAGAATGTACACTATAAGTAATATGTTCATTTTTATGTTTCAGGCTATCCACTATAATATTTCACTATTTGTGAGTAACTCCTTGGCAGGGACGTGCCCAGAGAGAGTGAGAGAGGGGGCACAGACAATTACTAAGTTGCTAGTATTGAAAATATTTTGTGTAATCCAGGGTTACATTTCCATTAGTACTGTTTGTTTTATTTATTTATTTGTGTGTGTGTGTATATATATATATATATATATATATATATATATATATATATATATATATATAATATATATATATATATATATATATATATATATATATATATATATATATATATATATACATAGAATTATTATTTTTTTTTTTCTGTCTAAAGTGAGAGGTTCCTGTGAGCTGACCACTACTTTCTTGCTTGTAGTCACTTAAGCAATTTAAAAAATGTGGCGTGAGGAATTCTGGTTGTTTGTTTTGTTAACATTGACTGTCTTTAGCTAATCCTTTAACAAGTTCTTATAACAGGTATTATGTATAGTTTGTTGAAGCACCGAAAAAAATATATGCATTTTTACATATATGCCACTTCAAGAAATGAAATACAGATGATTGAGAAATTCTAGACTTGGGTTATTGATGTGGTTTTTATTAGTAAATGACATTGGGCGAGTCTTTAGCCTTTATTATTATTCCACCACATGGAAGTAAACTTGTAACAGTCGTATACTAGGAGGCCACAGCGGAGCATTTGGTCCATCTGCAGAGCGGTTTGTCATTTGCCGTTTACACAGCTGAATAAAACCTGTTGTGACCTGTATGTGGCTGCTGCATTGCTGGTGTCCATCACCACTTTACTACTCCATTCATCTTCCATTTGTCTCAAGTAAAAAATTTAGCACTGCTATATTCTGGTGAGTAGCCATTCAAACGGAGTCATAATTAGTGCACACAAGGCTATTTCCCTCTTCTCTTCCCATACATCCATATTTTACTCCTCACCCTTCCTCACTTTTCTTACCTTCACTCTTTCCTCATCTGTATCCAGTGTGAACAGCCAACTTAAGTCTCATGGACTACTAGTACTGACCAATGGTGCATACACTAGTTGGCAGGCCAGCTGTAATGGTGGGGTGGGCGCGGGGGGGGGGGGGTGCTTAAAGGATTCCTCTTAGCAGGGAAAGGTCTCAGAGAATTTTCAGGGTGCAACGTCCCCGCCAGAGCAGTGGCATGTAGTGGCCAGCAGATGGTGCAACTCTGGCGTGCAGAGACTTACCAAGGCTGTTACCAAGATATATAGAGTCAACATACTACTTATGTCTATAAATTATGCCTATAATGAATATTTAACATATTCCTAATGTAGACATCGACTAGATCCAACATATATGGGCTCTCTATTAACTTAGTACACTTATAGGTGTAATTTATAGCATAGTCATATTCACCTACATTATATACATTTGAGATCAATATTTACTTCTTTGATTAGTACCATTATGGCATTATTCAGCTTTATACATTCTTTGGAGTTCATTTCCACCTTTTAAGAGATGATCTATTAGTTTTTAATGGTGCACAGTGATATTCGTTCACTGTTTTGTTTTTAATCCCGTTTTTTTTTACATTGCCATGACAACGCCTGCCTTTAAAAAGGCCCACGGGCAAGACAGGCGTAACCCCTGATGAAATTCCAGAAACGTGCGTCGGGTGCACGTAGGAACGCCGTCGCGAGTCTATGACGTCATTACCTTGCGTCTAGACCACGGCGTGACTAGCACAGAGTCAGCGTTTTCAGTTTCAGGCCCATAGCATAAAGCCCCTTCACAGCGCATTAGTTAGGCCATTTCAGCCAAAGTGTAGTGGATTAGGAAGGCAATAGCTACTGGTTATGGGTATATCCTGAAGGCAACGCTGTTATTTGGGTACTTGGGTATTTGAGATATACAGATATTGAGAACATTACCTAACAGGATATCAGTACTCTGGGGGCATTTATCTCTCAATATCTTTTACCCCTATCCTTTACCCATTGCCATATTTATCATTTTGTTTACTGGCTCCTGTTCAGCATATAGCTGCTAATATTTACTCATATTGCACCTTATTGGCAACCATATATAACTTAAATACTTGGTTCACTTTCATATTTTTTATTTGTGTCATAGCACGTGGCACCTTATCACTATCAGCACCTAATAGCACCTTATTTCTTATATACTAGCCACTTTATCAGTGACTATACTAGCACTTTGCACTTTATATGGTCTACCTCATAGTGGCATTTTCCACAACAGTGGCATTTTTCCCAGTAAACTTCATATACTTTACTCTCTGCTACCTACGTTTATGTATTTTAAGTGGATTTTATTATTACTATTAAAAGTTAAGTTTTACATTTAGTTCATTCTCTTTTTCTGAGAATTGGATTTCCCAGGTGTGCCCTATAAAAGGATCTTTTTCTCTCTTTTGGTACTACTCGTGCAGAGACTTAGTTGAATTTTTTCTTAGGGGTTTAGGGTAGTGGTAGATAAACTTTATATAGTAAAATAGTGACTTTCTGAACCCTTACTCTAACTCCAACCCCACCAAACTCAACAAACTATTGGCTACTGCACACCACTGCGCTAGTGGGGACATAACCCGAAAGATCCAGTCCCTGGTAGGGGGGAGCAGGAGCCTTCCATGTACATTGTTAATGGAGAATTAGAGGAGGATAAGAGAGAAATGAGACTGCAGATATTAAGTGTTGGGTACAAAGGAGAGAAAATAGAAGAGCATAAGGAGTAAGTCTAGAGAGGGGCACGATCAGAGATTTTTTTGGTGGATGAGGACATGGGTGCCAACTGATCATAGATCAAAAAGGGTCCAGAACTCAAAAATATGTCACTCTCCAGAATGAATTGTATAACAGTATTTTGATTAATCCGTAGTACATTGTATACCCCCTTTTGGAGATAAATTCATTTTATTTAAAGGACCACTACAGTTTGTGAAAGATCTTAATGTTTGTGAGATATAAGCAGCTATGTAAGCCAGGAGCATAAAAGCAGTTTCAGAAAAATCTTATATTTAGCTGGCTTTGCTTGTGTATTTTGGGATGCCACTTGTGTTTATTCCATAGGGCCTTACTCTTCTATTGAGTTGTATAGCCAGAACCAGAACTGAGCCGAGAACCCGCTTAAAATGTAAGCTCTCTCTGTACTGGTATTTAACATTTGTCATTTATGTCTTGTGTACTCACTGTACCCCCCTGTACTTAATATGTTCATTTTTATTTATAAATGGTAGGGTACTCCAGATGTGGACCCCTTGATCCTTGTGCCTTAGGGAGATATCAGCTACACGGCACCCTGACTTTCTGGCGCATGGTCAATACGCGCACCAATAATAACGCTCCCAACATCTGAACTTGCGCTCTCCCTGTCACTTAGCTTCGGTCAGCCCTCTGCCCGGCACCTCGTTTTTATCCATCAGCACCCTGCTCTCACCCCCATACCCCTTGGCCCTGTAGCCCATGTAAACCCTGAGCTCTGCTGGCTGGTGTACATTGTGGCTCCTGTCTGTCTGACTGAGCCACAAGTTACACCATCCAGCACCGCTCAGGGTCTATAGAGGGCATGGGGTACAGGTGAGAAGGCAGGGGTACAGAGCAGAGAGCAGGGTCCTGAGGGCTGAAAACGAGGTGCAGGGGAAAGGGCTGACCGAAGTGAGAGCGCAGATGTCGGGAAGACTAATTTTATGTGCGCATGCTTTGCCGCGTATTGGCCGTGCGCCAGAAAGTCATGCCACCCAGCTTCACATCACCGATGAGACCCAATGAAGGCCGAAACGCGTCTGCGGTTTCTCCTGCTCAGGGTAGAATTGCCTGGTATTTCGGGGCTGGGTCACTTTAGTGAACACAACACAAATACATTTATATTCTCCACAACCCAATTACACGTCCAATCTTCCGTCGCAAGCCCTGATTTATAACATGAAATACAGATTTTTCTTCTAAAATGTGCTTCATGAGTAAGAAAAAAACATCAATAATCTGAAACTTGTAGTGAAGTAATAAAATGACATCATTGGTGATCTCCATTTTTAAACTAAATCATCAAAATATATCTTGTCCACTAAATTGAGTCGGCAGAGAGGATTTCACATAAAAGCCTGAGATTTAGAAAAGGCAAACACTAGGGCACAAATATCAGATATATCAGTCCCTAAATACATGAGGTTTGATAAAAGTCTGCGCAGTAATAGACCTTTTTTAAACAAATGGACCTTTCTGATTAGGAAATCAATACAATTCACTTTAAGTAATGCTACAAAGCTTCTTGTTGCCCACTTAAGGCACAGGCTCATGAATAAAATATGAGAAATAGCCAGAAAATAAGAAGTCAGAAAGGCGGCTTTATTATAGCAAAGAATCGATGCTTGGAGGAGAAGCTGCAAGCCCCCCAGGGCAGAACATACTTGTCCCTATGGTATAATTAAAACATGTCAGCTAATACCATTATGGTAGTGTATGCACTTTATGTATTTGGTGTAGGACAGAGAAACCCAACCAAGCAAATGTGTTACATATATTACTTTTGGATAAAATGTTTCACACACATACTCCATGTCCATGGTCATGCTGATCCACTTGGTTTTCATGGCAGAGATACTGGAGTGGGGTTGCCAATTCCTTCCGCATTGGGTCACCGCATACAGCTCCTGGTATTCCTAGGTGGTATTCCATCCAAGTACTGACCAGGCCCAACCCTCTCAGCTTCAGGGTGGTGTGACCTCTTGGTTTACTGACTGGAATCAAACCCAGGTTGCTGCGATGAAAGCACTGAATCCTAACCACTGGACTAGAATAAATATGAATATAGATAGATATAAGCATAATACTAAACTTGTAAACTTAAAAAGGAGATTTGACCAGGGGGTTGTCCTGATAGAAGTCTTCATCGGCTTTCCTCACTGCAGTGACACCTGGACCAATCAGAAAAGAAATTTAGGACAGCCTCCTGGGCAAATCATCTCTTATCCCCTGTGCACCTTTATAGGAGTGAAAAGAAACTGATCTGCTAGTCCATGTAACAGTAGAATTCAAATGTAAGTTGTTTAAAGCGACTTAATTTACTATCTTCCTTTATTGATTTTATTTCTAACTAAGAAAACAATACGGTTTTGTTGTTGCTAATTAATTGGTAATTTTCTTATAATATTTGGCTGATTACAGTAGAGTTTCTTTTTTTTTTAAATAACAAAATATTTTGCTTAGGTTTATTATCGTGCTACAGTTCCTTCCTTTACGTTTAAGAAATCCTGGAAGCCAGGGAGCCACAGTTCCTAAAATTAAACATAATTCACATAAAGCATCACTTATATGGAGGAACTTATGAAATATACTTACATCTTTGATAACAATGCCCATATAACACAAATCTATATTAATAATCGGTAATAATGTGTATGCAAAATAAACTTCTCGGGCTCAAGGCCTTAACAATCGAGAAACAATGTATATCTAATTTTATCCCACACTATTGATATGCTAAAAAGAGACTCTGAAAAAGCATGGTTTCTCCTCAGATAATATTTTTTTAAAAAGGAGAATTGTTGCATATATTGGAGAAAAATGCTTGATAATTTACTTTTCATTTGTCTCATGGTTCCCATCTTTTCTACTCCCTGGCTAAACAAACCATGATTATCAAGGCAATCCCAGGCAAGACCGTTAGTCCTGATAAAAAGACAGTGACATCCCAGGATGTATTTTGCAATTACTTTCATTGGCTGACTGGCAGACCATGTGGTTAGGGATACAAATAAGTAATTGCTAGAAGAAGAAAAAGCAGGGAGGTCATAACGAAAATAAGACAACTATAAAAGTAAGTTATCATTATTTTAAAATATCTTTTAGATCACTACAAAGAAAAAAAAAAAACTTTTTACAGTGTCCCTTTAACACTTTATATGTAAGGACTTTGTGGTGCGTGGTTGTAAATGTGTTTCGCCCAGGAGAGACGCGGATATGCCTGGCATTCTGGTCTTCACAGAAGTAATAAATAAAATCTGGAGTTTTGCATTAAACTTTAACCATTTATACCATTTATAGTATATATGCATTAAGAATGAAGAAAATAAATAAATACACATATATATATATATATATATATATATATATATATATATATATATATATATATATATATATATATATATATATATCCCGCAGTTGGTGCTCTCTGCTTCTAATATACGGAAATCCAATAACCAGGCAAGATTTTTGTTGCATTATGAAGATTCAATGTTCTATCCTAGAACAGAACAATGGTCTGCAGGGGTAATTATATCTCTAATTGTATTACTCTCAACCAGCTGCTGTCCTAGTTGTAATCCAATTAAATGTCTATCTTGTACCCACTCCAGTGATAAAACAACATGTGAAGGGCATGAGTGGGATACTGGGCACAAATGGGAATTTTATTAAATAATTTGCTTCAGAAAAAAAGGGTGTGTAAAAAAAAAAAAAAAAAAAAAAATATATATATATATATATATATATATATATATATATATATATATATATATATATATATATATATATATATATATATATATATATATACACACACACACACTAGCGACTTGGCCGTCCACAAATTACGGCAATAAGATTGTAAGGCAGGTAATGTTGTTTGTGTGCAAAATTAATTTTGTTGGTGTTTTAAGATCCTTCGGCGCTCATTGCGACGCCTCTTGGTTGTTTGTGTGCTATGAACAGCGTTGGTGTTTTTTTTGGTATACAAATGAATAATTAATAAAATAAGAAATTAATATACTTTACCTATTGTGAAGTAATATATGCAGGAAGCATTGTGTGGAAGAGCTGGCAATCTGTTTTGATGTTGCTGCAGCATCAGTGCTGTGGAGCTGCTGTGTAAGCGTCATGAATGTGTGCAGTGTAATAGTGTGCGTGCACGAGGCAAATCCGTTAGGGTAGCTGTGTACTTCCAGATTGAAGTTCTTGTTCTAAAATGGCGCCTAATGTGTGGTATCCCATAGGGGTTTGGTGGTGTTTTGCATATTTAGGGTCCTTTAGCCTCGTTTTCGTTTTTTTCGGCGGCCATTTTTTCTCTTGCTTAGGGGATTTTCGGGTGTCTAAACTCTTGTATTTCAAGTGAAATTGAGGTGTAACTTCACTTGCAGAGGTCCTGGGTGTCCCCCCCCTTGCTGTAGGTAAGCTTTTTATGTATTTGTTGTGAGTATTGTGTCTTTCATGTTTTCACGTGCGCGGGTTTCGAGTGGTAAGTTCGTATTTGTGCGAGGTCGTAATGGGTCGTAACGCTTCTCGTATTTTTGTGTCGTAAGTATGTAAATTTTGCAATGTCCGTAGTTGCTGGCCAGGAGCGCCTTCGGCAACTATATATATATAATGCTGTACTGACAATACTGTCTTTTATGACGGGCAAGTTGCTAGTTTCTATATATAATGCATAACCTGAATTGGTTTCTTGACTAACCCGGTTGGTTCCCAGATTTAAGATAAATGTGTCGCCCCAAGGAAAACAGAATTACGCCCCTGTATGTGAGATTATTAATTCGAGTAACCCGATATAACATTGTACACCAAATACAATATTTTTGTTTAATATAAAACTGAAACCGTAAGCTGTACCTTTAAGCATTGCCAAATCATCAATAAAATTGGGAAAAACGGAGTAGTTTTGGAATTGTGCTGTCCTGATGTCAAATGTAAAAAATACATCTGTGCAAAGGCAAATTGGTTTGTCTGCTTTAAAAAAAAAACTCCATGG
>CM050173.1:18353986-18408986 GCA_027410445.1 Discoglossus pictus | reverse complement strand
ACTGAATGGAATAGTAGACTTCCCCACGGACAACACACTAGTAATGGTAATCCATGATGGGATCATCCCATGACACAGCCATGGTGATCTAGGACATAAATGATATTGTATTATTTTGTGACATACTTCACAAGCAGGTGATGCTTTCACCAAGCTACAATGGTCCTTTTAAGCACCGCAAATAAAACCTGTTGTAGTCATTCTAATGCAGCAAGGACATCTATTAGCCATTGGAAGATCATATTAATGTATTGGAACCTACACAATGTACCAGGGCGTCACAAATGATACTTCGTATAGTTTATATCTGGTCCCTAACATATGTTTTTTCTGTAGTTTAATTGCAGACTCATAAATATAAATTACATTACATTTACAGGGTTTTAACGACCAAGCAAGTGAGCAGTGGCTATTATTTTTTATTAGACTGGCTCAGAACATTTTATATGTCTCTCTCTCTCTGTCTCTCTGTCTCTGTGTCTCTCTCTCTCTCTCTCTCTCTCTCTCTCTCTCTCTCTCTCTCTCTGTATCTATATCTATATCTATATATATATATATATATATATATATATATATATATATATATATATATATATATATATATATATATATATATATATATAGATATAATTTTCTACCCTGGCTACTCTGTAACCTGGCTGGCTCCTGAGTCTCATGTACATATATCAACCTCCACATTGCAACAAACATTCATGTTGTTCTACCCAATATGGTTTTTAGCCATGGTTTGAGTTCAGTTACAGGTATTCCCTTTAGACCAGGAGTAGGCAGTATTGGTCTTGGGTTGAGGAGGCCGCCGTGTTGGTCTTGGGGTGAGGAGGCCGCCGTGTTGGTCTTGGGGTGAGGAGGCCGCCGTGTTGGTCTTGGGGTGAGGAGGCCGCCGTGTTGGTCTTGGGGTGAGGAGGCCGCCGTGTTGGTCTTGGGGTGAGGAGGCCGCCGTGTTGGTCTTGGGGTGAGGAGGCCGCCGTGTTGGTCTTGGGGTGAGGAGGCCGCCGTGTTGGTCTTGGGGTGAGGAGGCCGCCGTGTTGGTCTTGGGGTGAGGAGGCCGCCGTGTTGGTCTTGGGGTGAGGAGGCCGCCGTGTTGGTCTTTGGGTGAGGAGGCCGCCGTGTTGGTCTTTGGGTGAGGAGGCTGCCGTGTTGGTCTTGGGGTGAGGAGGCCGCCGTGTTGGTCTTGGGGTGAGGAGGCCGCCGTGCTGATGGGGGAGGGGTGAGGGGGCCGCCGTGCTGTTTGTGCCATGTAGGGGGGAGGGCGGGCGTGCTGGTCCTGGAGCAAAGATTTCAGCTCCTTTCTTGGCTCAAGTGAATCAGTCTGATGGACTGAGGTTGGAACTAATTCACATTGGTTACACGGTGGTATATGGAACGTACATATTCTGCCTTCCATTTTGAGTAGGGAATAAAAGCAAATTACATATTTTTGTCAAATTTAAGGTTTAGAGGTCTGTTTTAACGATCTGAATAATGGCAAGAAACTATGGTATAATCATGACTAATGGTCTATGCCCAAGGACATTGAGCAGAAAAAAACTGATAGTTTTGAAATAAATTGCAGTTTTTTTTTTTTAACTCAAAATTTGTTACACATCTTTTTAGTGCTAAAGAATCAGCAGAGTGCCCTGTGGCTCTTTAGGGGTTGGCTTGTTTAACCATACTGGTTATGTGGGTTCCTGAACGCAATCCTAGAAAACCACATCTTGTCTAAAGGCCAACATATTCTCAATCTACCTATTGATGGACACCCAGAATGTCTTTATTAGGAATATGCCTTGGCCTTTTATCTATTTATGTCCAAATTCACAGAAGAACAAAATGATATCGCACTTAGAAACCAGATATATACTACTTTCTGTTTAGATGTAGTATGGCAATTATCATATTGTTTAAACACCCGGTCTGATCACCTTGTGCATGTGCTAATAAAGCCTCTATCTACACCAGTGGACTGACCAGAGGAAGCGGTCTAGCGTACTTAACTGATTTCACAGCCTGATGGCGCAGACCTACTGATTATTTCTGTTACATGTACAGGAAATGAAAAGACACATTTTCTAAAAATAAAAATAAAAAAATAAATAAACTGCAAGCAAGGAAGAATATTACATAGGGATTTAAAGGGCCATTTACCTCACTCTGCATAGTGTGAACACACACAAGATTATATGTTAAAAGTATCTATTTTTATTTTTAAATTATAATAACAGATAAAACATCTAAAGCTTTACATCTAGGTTTACTTACATACAAAGGGTATCCTGCCTACTGGCTGTTGCATGAGTAATACCCAATAAGCAAGCACACCACAGTGTGGTATTTGTCTGAATGGAAGACTAATTGATAGCAGTTTTTTTTTCCATGATTCAAAACTGCACTGACCAGTTAACCCATAACTGACCTGGTCAGGGGAGTCCAGCATTCCATGCCTTCACATATAGTTTAAGTGTTATTTGTTTTGTTTTTTTTGATCTCTACACTGTCTTTTTTTTTCAAACTAGACATATAAGCAGTCTTACCAATGACTTGAATGGGACATACACCCCTGCAACCTGATTGGTTGCAGTAATGCAACAGCATGCGGGCAGCCTATTACACATCTAAACACAGATTTTATTTGGTTTGATTACCAGTGAAAAATGCACATATTTCTAAAGAAATTAAAAAAAAAAATCTCAACATGCGTTTTTAGATCTTTACTGTGATGTAGTCCAAATTGTGCTGAATTAAGTGACTCTTTAATAACATAAATTATAAAGTTTTATGTGAAAATTGGAAACCTCTTAATGCTATACTGAGAGTAGGAAACTTTGTTTTCTCGAAATGTATGTCTGTGCTTTATAAATTAGTGATAATTTCTGCAAAATTGAAAGTAATGCTTTCAGCCACTGTATTTGATTTGTAATTCAGAGATCCCAGTTATATTTTTCTTCATGCTTGTGAAGTTACAATGCACTGCTACAATGTTGCAATAACTAGATCGCTAGTGAATGTGATGACATCACACTGGTAAACCTTTTAGAGAGAGACTGAAGTTATGAATTTGTGATCCGGTGTTTAATAGCAGAGGTTTTAAACTATAAATCTTTATAACTGCGTGAAAAGTGATGATTGAAGGATTTAAAAATGGGTTCAATCCTTATATAAACTGTAAAAGGTGGTGAGTTATGGAATATCTGGGTCATTTTTTTTTTTAACCCTATAATAACCTTTAAGCCAACAGCAGCACAATGCAGAACTCTACATTGCAATGTCTGACTCCTCCTTGCTTCCTTGTGAAAGTTTAAAAATAAACTACACATCCCATTATGCTTTGCTGCACACACTGACTTCCCAGACATTGAAATAATGTCATAACTGCCTGTGATTGGCCAAAACAAATTATGAATTTTATGCTAATTTAGTTAAGGTTTTCAAGGGGCATGCCTTCTCAACATCAAGTCCCAGAAAACTGAAGAAATTTGCAAAAGTCAGGATAAGTTTATTAATGTTTATATTGGGTATTTTTTTCATGTAAAACATGTTTTCATACACTACTGATTCTCCTCTATCAGATGCATCATAATCCAGGAAACTTAGATATGCCTTTAAGTCAGTTTAACCATTGCCATGCTCCTTTTCCACGCAAATAAAACCTTTTGTCATTTCATTTTGGCATTTTTACATTTCCAATAAAAGTTTGCTTTAAACATGATTTTAATCAGAATTAACCAACTGTAAAGTGCCATTTAACAGCCTTGCTTTTAAACTCCGTCAAAGTTTTGGCGACTGCCTCCCTGTTGTAAATACAACCGCTTTTGTTAATTGCTTCTGTAATGATCCCACGATGCCCTAGTTAAGTTTCATTTGTTTAGTATTATTTGTTATTTTTAAAGCTTGTTTGTTTGCGGAAAATTCAGTTTCACAGGAAAACGGAGTTTGCAATGAATGTGTATTGAAGTTGCAATCCATATAAGCCATAATGGTGCACTCACTTCTATGGTATTGTGTAGCTGCGGGGAGCCTGCTCATGGAGGATCTCTGGTGGTTTTCCGGTGTGATCTTTCATTTTATGAGTAATCGGAAATATAATGTAATAAGACATCCTTTTTATGTTCTTCATGCCTTGTCTATTCACAGCGGGTCCCAATAAGACTCTTACATAGAGCAGCCCCATGCTATTATAGGAACTGCTGTGAAGCAATGCATTCTAGGAATATTCACTTCTTTTTAATAATTTTGAAATCCTCGGTTTCCTTACAAAATAACTTGTATAGATGACAAGTACCCCAGAGCCAGAATACTTATGTTGCACGTTATACCAGCTGTTTTCAGGCTATGACATATCTAAGGCTGCTTTATTAAGCATCGCTAAGCGTTCAGAACCACCCTGAAGCCATGCAGGGTTGGACTTGGTCAGTACTTGAATGGGAGACCACCTAGGAATACCAGGACCTGTATGCCTTGGACCACTGGAAGTGGAACTGGCAACTCCCTCAAATATCTCTGCCACGGTGTGTTCTGGTCCAAGAGGTCACGGAAAGTCAAACACAACTGAACGACACAAATACATGCTTATTTAAAGCTGGAGTCTCCAGTTGGATGGCACATCCAATTAGCATTTGTTTGTTGTATGTTAAATTGGACCATTGTACAAACGTTTGATAACTTTGAGCATGGTAATCGAGGAAGAACTCTTTTAATAAAAAAATAAAGCTATATAGATGCCTCTGCTGGACTCTGGTGCTACCCACTATAAAGGTTGTGTGTGTTTAAGAGGAGTTTACTTTTCTGAAGAGGTGGGCCTGCATCTATTGATACAAGCTGCCTGTTTCTGGGCATGTGTGGAGAAATGGGCATATGTCAACTTCTTAAAGATCTAAATATTTAACAAACTCACTTTTCTCCCACCCCCCGACCCATCTGTCCCCTGATTGATATAGAAAACCCCTCCGGTTTCAACATGTCATGAATTGCTGAAACAAAACAAGATGGAGTTATATATAAGCATTGGCCACTACATTTTTCACTAAAAAATGTTTATATTCTCAGCCTATATTGCTGCTGCTTGTTAATTTTTGGGCAGTTATACATATATCTATATTTGTGGGCAGTTATATCTATATACATTCTCCACTCTTTGAGTTTGGCTGGCTCGGTTGTAATATGGAGTCCTACTGTTGGTATGAATTGGTTTAGGATTATTGTCCTGAGGGATCCACTCTCTGCTAAGCTGTAGCTTGGAATGAATTTGCTTGGACTGGTAACCATTTTGGACTGTCTCAGTTTGTCTTTAGCATTACGACTGTACAATGCCGCTTTACACAATAAACCAACGGCTTTACCTCGCGCACGCAGCCTATTTACAATGCACACTTGGAACATTCATTACACTTTATAAGCCGGGCACCAACACTCACAATGTATAGTCTATGCAGACGCAAAATACAAACAGATTGTTGGCTCTTCAGCCTATTGCTCGCTGCATATATCAATTATAAATAAAGTATATAAATGTATTTAATAAATCATTCATTATAACTTAACTACATATACATAGAAATATATATCTCTCTCTGAGGACCAAAAGTACACGACATTGCATTGAGCGCCGAAGGTCCTCACAGTCCAAAACGGTTTGCATTGTGTCAAACAGCATTCCCATGGTTTTAAATTGTATTGCCTCGTCATTTTTGACGGGCAAGTCGCTAGTACTAAATAGTAATCATATGGTATATACACTGGGTTTTAATCCATACTGTAAAGGGCATTGTATAAAAAGCTTATTAATGAATGGGCATCATAGTTACTTTAACATATAAGAGATCTGGTTAAGAAAATGCTTGTAAATAGCAATAATCAGGCTTCCCCAAGTAATCTCTCATGGCGTGATCACAATTGACATGATTTCCAAGGTTGGAGCATCTATAGTGACAGCTGAGACTCTAGTGAGAGAAAAGCCTCCCCTGTAGTTGAAACGTAAACCAAAGGAATCATGTTGGTGGTATGATAAGGCAGGGGAGGACTTCCTAAGGTATAGGATATTTAGTGACAAATATAGAAATGAACATTATAGTCCCGTATTTTCTATCCTTTATTGAAATGATCATGTTATAAAGTATACAGAAGTCCTTATGTATGAAAAATGAGCTGTTGCTAATTTATAAAAATTACATTAACATGAAGCTTCTTCTGTCCTGACATCTTACATCGTACGAAGGAGCCTCGTGTGAGCTTTTACAGACATCTCAAATCTCTTACTTGGACCATGGATAACTCATTCTCAAAATCTGCTATTCATGCCAAGGACTACATTTCTCTGTAGCGTTAATATTTGTTATAATCTATTTGTAATAAATAAACCTGCTCTTAAATCTATGATAAAACATGTGAGGTCACAGTGGCCATTTAAATTGATCTTTAATGCTTATCCATACTGTTATAAGACTGTTGGGCACATATCTTTTTATATTCTTTAGAAGACGGCTTGAGAAATCCAGTCGCCAGGGAGCCATGTCTCCTAAAGGTTTAGTCTTGGTTATTATACATATATTTCTATAAATAATCCATAACCCGGATGTGCGACTCTTCATGATCTTATGGACCGTAGCACATCTGTCGCGCTCTGGCTCCTGAATTTCAGCTAAATGTGTCACCCCAGCTTTCTAATAACTATTATTGTGATGCAGTGTTTAGTTGATTTTCTGCATTTTGTTTTATTACATTTTCTTTTCATTCTCTTTCTCCAAGTATGAGACACCATAGATTTTTATCATTCCATTACTCACCCCCCTATGGGAGCCTCGGTCTGTTTCCTGCTCGTCACAAATACCGATGTAGAGTCTTATTGTGGTGATCACCACCCATTTGCAATCTCCACTTAGTTTTTCTGTGGTATTTTTTTCTTTACCGCCTAATCACAAAGCAGCGTCCCTAACCAAAACCTTGGCATTTATGAGATATTTGTGCATATTTGCTTTGGAGGTCTGATGGGTGGTTCCCTTCCTAAGATGACAGTAAAGTGAGGCTTAATTAGTAACTGTTGCCAAACGGCACTGCCCTTAGGAAAGTCACAGGGTGTCTACTTGTGCTTGCCTTCATATTATTGTCTCCTGAAATTTGACGTTCAAAAGGCAAACAAATGTGTAGTGATCTTATCGCTGTGGAATGTAAATCCGCTTGTGCTTTTTTGTGTTGGATACCATGTTACATTACGTTCTTTTCCCATCATGTACCAGTACTTTTTCCAGTGTTTGTATGAGTGATTCTGGAAATATTCCTCATAATTGATCATGATCTTGATACAATGTACAAGAAATGAAACCTTGATACCAAGCAAAAACATGTAAAGATTATTTATTTATATATATATATATATATAAATTATTTTATTTTTTTCTTTGTTTTTTTTCTATTGGTAGTATGATTGGGCACTTGCTGTGAAGATGTTTAAATGAACACAGCAAATGGTTCTGATTATTGTAGGATGTGACTTTACCTGTAAATATGGATATATATATTTGGTTGATATTTAAAAAAAATATATAAAAAAACAATCTGTACATTAATATTAGATAATTGATCGTGAATTTTGCTATGTTTAATTAATTTTCAAGATCCTCCTAACTGGCCAGGTCTCTTCACTAAAGGTGATTATTTGGAAAAGCAAGTATAGTAGTAATGACTAAAAGGTATTTACAAGTTTCCTGGGTTTCAAATGTTTGCTAATAAACAGGCAGAGATTATCAGAAAAAGATGTTTAATGTACTTACAAATGTATAGGCAGGAAAGTAAATTTCAGCTTTGCACACCCAAAAGAAACTGACATTACCAAGTATACAGTGAAATTGTATGTAGGTATGGAGTCTGACCTTTCAAAGGAAGTACTTGGTGCTGGATGGAATCACGTAGGGTGGGGTCTGAGCTTACAACTGAATCGGAGCACAAGGATATAGTGAAATAGAGACTACATATCCCAGGCTTATTTGCAATACAGCAACCCCAGCGTATGATACAAATGTATCTGCTTTCTCCCGATTGACCGAAACAAAGTATGCTAATCTTAAAACAATGTTTGCATACACTACTGATACTTCTCTATCAGATGCATTCATAATCCAGGAGACTTGAATATGTATTTAATACAGGGGTAACACATTTCTCTAAAAATTAGGAGGCAATTAGTTTAGTTAGGAGGCATCCAAACTTTTATGTGCCAGGTTATGTATTGCATAACGATTTGGCGCCAGCAGTACATTCAATCATCTGGGCGTGTTTTACTGCAAATTACACCTTATTGTGAGAATTAATTAATAACCGTGGCCACAGTTTGGGACCTTCTGGTCTAATTTGTTCAATGTTGGTTCTAGCTAATGAATCTGAGTCCCAGAGTAAGGACATGAGCTCAATAAAACATCATATGGTTCATAATAGTTGCTCCTATAGGTTGTTCATGTTAAGCATTTTGGGTCTTGTTGCAGTGCTTTTATCACCCTCTCTTTCCATGGCCCATTATCATTCTTTGCTGCACCCTACATAATGTGTGCCACCTCCTGTGGGCACTGAAGGTATTGCTCAGCCAGTAACCCTCCATTCTTTTCAATATGTATAAATTGTTTTAGCCTTCTAACCCATGTATAGCGCTACAGAGTATGTTCCCGCGTTATATATAAATCCTAGTAATAACAATAAAAAAATTCTGGTGAGCTGTCCACTCTAAAAATGATATAGTAACTCTCAGGGTATAGCTTGATGACTTTATTTAACCCTTTTGGTGTTGCAACAGAGTAAGCTGGAAATGTAAGAATCTTCCTAATGTATTAAAATAAAATAGCGACGTCCATCACATCGTAAAGGAGAGCCAAGCTCGTAATGGTTGATTCTTAATTATGGTAACTCTATTTCATATTTGAAAGAATATAGTTTGCAAAACTATTATGGATAATGATAAATGTAATCCATCTTTAAGATATAGAATGGTACCATTTCACATAGAGGCATGTTCATCAGTTGGCACACCATGACCTAAAATTTGTGAATCCGGCGCTTTAAACTGTGGGCGTAGAAAAGTGAAATAGCAGACTCTCCCCTACTATTAGGGTTACGTGGCAAGACTCCCATGTACAGATTTCCTGATTGGTATTTTTTGGGGCGTGCTCCCTCAAGGTGCTTGTTCTACTAATGTTTGAATCCTTTATGCTTTCTGATCACCTAAATGCTTTTTGCCAAGTGTTCAGAATTGTTAGGTATTCAAGCACACAGTTGTATGAAGATAGGGATTCTGCCCTTTGAATCCTTGCAAGTCTCTAATACAGTGGTAGGATGATAAATTATATTAATTTGTCCACTACAGCTTCTAAAACCAATTAATCCTGGTGCTCCAGTGGTTCGGATTTATTGCTTTCACCTCTGCGATCTGGGTTTGAGTCCGCCACGGAACCAAGAGGTCACACCACCCTGAAGCCATGCCAGTACTTGGATGGGAGACCACCTAGGAATACCAGGAACTGTATGCTGTGGCCTACTGGAGAAGGAACTTACAACCTACTCCAGTATATCTGCCATTAATAACAAGTGGATCAGCATGACCATTGACATAAGAATGTGCCTGGTGTTTTGTGGTCCATGAGGTCACAGAGAGTGGGACATGACTGAATAACACAGCCTATTTGTTCTTTTTAATTGCAGCAGCCATCTACTACTGCCTATATGTAAAAAATGCATACTTTCATTGATCATTTAAGAGATGCCCACAGTTTTAGATAATATTTTGCTCTAAGGCAGAACAGGAAACCTCTACAATATGTGCAGTAGTACGAGAGATTAAACCTGTTAGGGTGGTTTTATTGAGCAGGCAGGTAGGATACAAAATGATATGTATGTAAACAGCAGTATTGACTACCTGTAATGTAATTGCAAACATAGGTGTCTCACGGTTTCTTTCCTAATGAATAGGATTATCTGGTTTACTTTATTCTTAGACTGTTTTTTGCATTGATCTCTTGTTTAATCCAAAATGGAGAGATAGGGATAGGCACCCTCCATGTGGAATGTAGGGCAGGGCTTTCACATACCGAAATAACAAATATAATAAAATAGTGTAAGAAGAGGAAATAAAACTTAACAAATGCATCTGTCATTTATGTAACCTCCCTGAGCTTCAATTTGGTCATTCAAGTGCAGTTAATCAGACACTGTACGTGTCACTGAAGCCCATTGGTCAACATTGTGTCTACTCTACCTGGTATCTTACTTCCGAGTGCAGTAGTTAAGTTAGTGGTTTCTGTGCAGAGTTCATTTACACCGCAATTAGTCTTCTAGATTGGAGAAGAATCGCTGTGTGTAGAAGACCATGTAGACTTCTCAGACTTTTCATTGGCTGACCAGTATTTGTTAACATTTTGGGAAAGCGATCATGGTTTGAATTCTCTAAATGGTATTAAAAAAAGCAAGTAAAGAAGGGTTTGACAAATTCCAGGAGCCAGGAAGCCACCGCTCCTAAATTTTTGTACTGCTGGCTCCTAACATTTCAGTTATTATACATACATCATCATAAACCTTTCCCTGGATCCCAAAAAGTGTTTGACTGTCTCCTTAAAGGTCATATAACCAATTCTCTCCAAGTCTGTATATGCTCTGGATTTCTCCTCGGAATGAAGTCTTGGAGATGGGGTGGAGCCACCAATGTGGAATCTAAATTGGCATACCAAAGGAACTGTATGATAATGAGTAGCAACTAAAAAGCCGAGGTCACAGTGCTCCCTTCTACTAATGTGTTTCAAAGAGTGGTTTTCAATTTGGCACTTCCCCCTGGATGGCTCCACTCCACACCCAAAACCTAATTCTTGGGTGGAGAAAACCAGAGCTTACACAAAATAGGGACTTGTATAAAATATGAAATAATTGCTTAAACCACTTGTATTGGGGTCTTTGTGTCTTTTTGAAATGCGTATGTTTTGTTATCAGATTGTGCTATTGCAAAATGAATTTAAAAATAAATCAAGTTTCAGATTTTATATTAATAAAAACGTATTTCTAATTTCTTCCAGATATGGCAAAATTGTTTCGACCAAGGCTATTTTGGATAAGACAACAAACAAATGCAAAGGTAGGTTTACCCAGATGGTGTGTTGGAATTCAGTGGTTTATTTAAAGATGCTTTTAATGCTTAGCTGCTGAAGCCGGTATAGTACCAGTAATATTTTAAACTATATCCTTAAGCTTTGCAAACGAATTGTATGTCAATCTTATAATTTATATCGTACCTCAGAGAAACGTGGCGTTTGTTTTTGACAAATTCATATAGTATTATTAAAAGCAAATATTAATTATGTTTTTTATTTGCTATGTTTCTGTTCAATCTGTTCTTGCTTCTTAGTCGATTCTAAATCGTACGTCCATCATATTAAAGGCATTTCCATGTTTCTTTGATTAATACATTTCTGCAGTCTATAGGCAAAAATCAGCCTTCATGTATGCAGCACATCTCATAATTTTTTTTAATTTTTATTAATAACTAAAAGTCCCTCTAATGATTATGTTAACACCCCAGAGGTATGTACACAGGCCCCTGATAACCACCCAAACTGCATGTAGCATTAGGGGATCAATTTTAACGCACTATACATCTGCTGTTTCTTCCTCAGCCAATAGGAGAGCGCTGATGTGAGCCCCCAAGTCACTGCTGGGATATGACTCCGTGCTGCTTCCTGTCTGTGCTGTGCTGCTGCCATAGCACCTAGCATATTGCTATACTAGATATCCCAGGCTGCTTTGCAGCACAAACACGAGCCCCAGAGTTTAATTAAAATATTTCAGCTAACCTGATTGGCCAAAACAAATTATAGTTACATAGTATTTAAGGTTGAAAAAAGACTTTCAGTCCATCAAGTTCAACCTTTTAAGATCTCCTCTGATCTGCAATATGTGGATTAACTATTAATTCATTAGTTGTTAATTATTCATCAATTATTTAATGTTTTTTTTTGTTTTTTTTTTATTATTAATTAGTCCAGAGGAAGGCAAATAGGAAAAAAAAAAAAACCCACAAGCAAGACTTAGCCAATTGTCTCAAAGGGAAATGTAAAAAAATTTGTATAAATACTGTCTCTCTAATTATCCATGATAACCCTGAATTCCCTTTTTAATTAAAAATAAATCCAGTCCCCTTTTAAAGTTATCTATCGAATCCGCTGTCACCACCTCCTCTGGTAGAGAATTCCACAGATTAACCACCCTTACTGTGAAGAACCCTTTTCTTTCTTTAAGGTGGAATCTTTTTACTTCTAACCTCAAGGGATGTCCTCTTGTCAGTTTAAAACCTCTTGGCACAAAAAGCTCCCCTGACAAATCTTTATACTGACCCTGGAGGTATTTATATAAGGTAATCATATCTCCTCTTAGATGCCTTTTTTCTAGAGAAAATAAGTTTAATTTGGTTAGTCTTTCTTCATAACTTAGCCCCTCCATTCCCCTTATTAGTTTTGTTGCCCTTTTCTGTACCTTTTCCAGCTCTAAAATCTCCTTTTTATGAAGTGGTGCCCAAAATTGTACTCCATATTCCAAATGAGGGCGTACTAGAGATTTGTATAGTGGCAGAATTATATTTGCTTCCCTGGCTTCTATACCCTTCTTAATACATGCTAATATTTTATTTGCCTTTGCAGCTGCTGCTTGGCTTTGAGCACTGTTACCTAATTTAGCTGTTATGCTAATTCAGCCTGGGTTTGGAGGGGGTGTTAACCGTAATTTTCAGAAATGACCAGGCATTTTGCTAACTCAATGTGAAATAAATGTTTTCATACACTATTAATTGCCCTCTATCAGATGCACTCATAATCCAGGAAACCTAGAAATGCCATTTTAATATTTTATTATTTAGTGCATGCTATTCTATAATGAGGAAGGACAACAGTAATCACATATTTAAAGTAAACTCATTTGAAGAACTAAGTCTGAAAATAGTTAAAACATTTGTAGATTGTAAAAACATAACGATACAGCCTTCCATTTATTATTTTTTTTATATGCTACAGTGGAAGCTCCTATTTTAGTTTCAGCTTATCTGCTTCCTGAAGTGGCAGAAGACTTTGCATAGGAAAATTCTATTTGGACAATGGAAATGAGGCAGCTAAAACAGCCAGTGCTTTCAGTGGGATTAGTAGAAATCTCGTTAGTTTCACAAGACATGTCCTCCTGATACAGAAGTTGCAATTTGCAGCCCAGTAAAGAAAATGGAAGCCTGAAGTGGTTAGGATTTTGTTCTTTCACCATTGAGACCTGGGTTTGATTCCAGTCAGGGAACCAAGAGGTCACCCCACCCGGAAGCCAAATAGGGATGATCAATACTTGGATGGGAGTCCACCTAGGAATAACAGTATCTGTATGTTGTGGCCCACTGGAGAATAAACTGGCAACCCACTCCAATAACTCTGCCATGAATACCAAGTGAATCAGCATGGTGTGTTGAGGTCCATGAGGTCACTGAGAGTCAGACACGACTGAACGACCCAAACGCACAACTGTTTTCGCCATGCCCTGACAATCATATCCTAACTCAAAACACGTCAGTGGTAAAACAATAAAAACATTTTTTTTAGAAAAGGGTTCGCAATAACATCGGTATTTGAAGAAACTACATTTAATTGTAGTTTTTAAATCTTACATTTGAACTAAGCATCGTAGCTTTCAGCAGAAGTGCTTCTCTCTAGGGGGTGAAGAAGAATCTGTCCAGAAAGCTCTCCTAAACTGTTCTCTGACTAGTGCAGGTTTGCATCAGTAGCCACTACACAGAAGTACACGGATAAATAATGCTATGGGGCATCAGATGAAGGACCAGGCTGTCCTCTCCAACTCCTTGGACATGTCATAGAGAGAAAATTACATTTCATTTTTTTTTTCTTCAAGTACTTACTTTAATACTAACCAACAAACAAATGAGCCTCTATTGTAACACTATAGTGGTCTTTTAAAGCTTTTTTCTTCATGAACCACCTTGATGACCTTGGCTGAACCTTCTTGGCTGACGACTGGAACCATAAGCTTCTCGCCATAATGAAGATCTGACTGAGAGTGCTTGTATTCATACTTTAAACCTATTTTTACACTATACATCAAGTATTGTATCGAAACCCTGTGCGTATGTACTTGGATTACCATTCACGCCTAGTTGCTTGGCAAAATATTGTGACTTACTGAAATTACGACTGTCACAATTAACAGTACATTAGTAGTCTACTCCAGGGCTACCAGCCAAGCTCACAGTGTGCGTCCAAAATAGCAGATCTAATTCTACTGTAATAATTACATCCACCACTTTGTGACATTTATACACTATTCAGCCATAGAACGAAGCCAGTAAATCGATTAGGATGCCAAAATCCAACTAGATCAGTACCCCGTTCACACCTAAATGAAAATGTGAAAGCACCCATTCAGTTTTTTGTAGAGGACCTTTGTAAATAGCAGTAAATACAGATCTGATCTCCGTCGAAAGTTTCTCTGAGAATTCTAATCCTTCTACAGACAAAGACAAAATGTCCATCATTATTAAAGCCAAATTTCATACAAGTTAAATGAAGGGCTGTAATTATTTATTCTAACCTGTGTAAAAACATTTTACAAGTTAAGCTCTTCCAAATGGCATACTATACATATTCCTCTTTTGTAGTGCTTTAATTCTGCTGTTGGCATTGCAAATGTAGCTTTTTAATATATTTGCATGTAAGTGATGTCACATTAAATTAACCTCCTTTATATAAGTGGAGATTCTGATATTTAAATGGTTTCCATAGCATCCAAACTTTGATGTCTAATTTCCCACTATTGCACCTTCTGTCCATGATGGTGGTCCATGAAAGCCGCACTCTAAGCCCATGGTTTTCAGCTCCCAAGGATTTGTCAAGTCCTGACTTTGGATAATTGAATTGCTTTTATATTTGCTAACCTGCTTGACACAGTGGCCAATTATCATTAAAATGAGGTCGATTTAAATCGTAGACTAGTCACTAGACCCAGCCTCAAACATTATGCGACAAATCAAATAAAAATGGCATCCGGATCATGGATGAGACCACATTCTGAACTGCTGTGCATTTATTTTCAGATATACTGAATCACTTTTATCAGGTCTTTATAATCACAGTACAGGTTCCCCTTGTAATGAGTGTTGAATGAAATTGCTCATAAAGTAAAAAAACTTGTATAGTGAAAAAAGAAAAAACACATCTCCCATTGGTTCCTGCGTGGAAAAAAAAATTAAATCCAATTTCTCCTAAAAGTGATAACTCATATTTCAGTTCAGAAATGTACCAGTGTAATAAATTGTGCAGTGGCACGCACTCAATCGGTTGCATTTGGGGTCGGTTCAGCCCCCAATTCATGGCTAATAGACTGGTTACTCCAGTAGATTGGCAACCGAGAAATTGCTGTTTGAGCACTGGATTCACTGGTAATAGAACCGGCTCACGTAATGTGCTTATCAAGTAGAGACGGGGCGTCTTTCCCTGTCACAAACACCGTTTAGAAGTACTAATAATTTGACAGGATTACACATTCAGCAAATTGGCTGTGCTAATGAGAAGGGGGTCAATTTAATCACCATTTAATGACATGTTCAGTCTCTCTTACCATTTGTTCCCAAAATGTACGATGGTGAGCATTTCCTATTCCTGTAATTACCAGACAAATATATTGTGATCCATTTTTGAAATCCAGCTATTATGCAGTATCCTAACCTGCAGCTCCCGGTAATCACGGCCTAATGGCTATTACCGAAGCAACATGGGTGGGAAACACAAGCCAAGAATATTAAGGGGACGTGTTCACTGCTATTTGTGTCACTGGAAATCCCTCCTGCTAGTAAACGAGAGAGGGGGGCCATTGCTGTGTAAAGGAAAGAATTCAGTCAGATGACTTTGATTTCACCACTGACCCGTGAGTAAGCAGCACAAGACTTTAAAGAGCGTCATCTTGGAGACATGTTTCCTCCGGGATTCCTTCCAGCGGTTCCTGATAGGATGTAAATGAATAAAGTTGTATAGAGTTCAATCTCAGTTTTCGCATTTATGGAAGAACTAATCTTGATTATAGAAGTAAAACAAAACTAATTTGACTTGAATTGGATAATTTTTCCCATGTCATATAATCCCTGTCGTAGCTTCCTTGGTTCTTCAAATGTTCCTTTGCCGTTCTTTGTACTGTTATAATTACTCTATAGGAATCAAATCCAATAGGTCTTTACTTCTGACTGCTAACGTTTTATGGTGTTTGTGTGTATATATATATATATATATATATATATATATATATATATATATATATATATATATATATATATATATATATGTATGTATATGTGTGTGTGTATATATATATATATATATATATATATATATATATATATATGTATGTATATGTGTGTGTGTGTATATATATATATATATATATATATATATATATATATATATATATATATATATGTATATGTGTGTGTGTATATATATATATATATATATATATATATATGTATATGTGTGTGTGTATATATATATATATATATATATATATATATATATATATATATATATATATATATATGTATATGTGTGCGTGTATATATATATATATATATATATATATATATATATATATATATATATATATATATATATATATATATATATATATATATATATATACACGCACACATATACATATATATATATATATATATATATATATATATATATATACACACACACACATATACATATATATATATATATATATATATATATATATATATATATATACACACACACATATACATACATATATATATATATATATATATATATATATATATATATATATATATATATATATATACACACACACATATACATACATATATATATATATATATATATATATATACACACACACACATATATATATATATATATATATATATATATATATATATATGTGTATGTATATGTGTGTGTGTATATATATATATATATATATATATATATATATATATATATATGTGTATGTATATGTGTGTGTGTATATATATATATATATATATATATATATATATATATATATATATGTGTATGTATATGTGTGTGTGTGTATATATATATATATATATATATATATATATATATATATATATATATATATATATGTATGTATATGTGTGTGTGTATATATATATATATATATATATATATATATATATATATATATGTGTGTGTATATATTCACATACCAGGTCACTTACCCACCTGGTTTATGAATAATCCATCTGTTGCTATGCCTAAAACTGTGTGTGTGTGTGTGTAAAAAAAAAAATTCTGGCTCCTAACAAAAGTAGTTTCACTGGCTCCAAAGTATATAATAATTGTGTCAATATTATAATTAATATAAGATATAATATTGGTATACTGCTAAAGTCTTTTATTATACACATTGTCATGCATTATAGTAACATAAATATTGGTTACTTATATTAGAGGTTTGAGTATTGTGTAAAGTCATGTTTGTGGTCAATTTATCATTAGTAGTTAAAGATAATTTTGTTTACAGGTATAGTGAAACTTACTATACAATTCATCATTGGGATTCCTCACGAATACAAAGCCAGTAGAGGATGCGTTCCTCTTTATACAAAAGTAATTAACTGTTAATTGGACATAGCCCAATAGGTTCGTTATCCACATTGTATTTATTGTTGATTGTCCTGTACATGGACATTGGATTCTTCTTCCCCAGTTTTTACTTCCATTCATCCATCATGGATCTTTAATTTCTTAAAATGAGACTTTGTAAGATTCACATCCCCTTTAAATGGTGATGCTAAATATTACACTGGGATCCAAATCCTTTAGAGTTGACTGATTTCATCTGGGTTGGCAAGAAACTGGCATTGCAGCTTTAATTGACCCTGACACAACTAATCCTACAATTATTTCTAACAATGGCGTTTCTTGGTCCGATTGATGTGCACTCATTATGGTTTTTAAAGCCACACATTTAGGAGAGTTGTATTTTTACCCCATACCATATTATTGACTGTTAAAATCCAATAGACACTGGTTACATCCATTGAACTTGGTCTGCTCAGTGCATTTGTGTTTGTGTTCTCACCTTCGCGCCTCCTTCATATGTGTATAAATTGTTCTACTTTGGATTTACAGGTTATGGATTTGTAGATTTTGACAGCCCTGCAGCTGCTCAGAAAGCTGTTTCCGCTTTGAAGGCTACGGGCGTCCAAGCACAGATGGCAAAGGTACTTTTCAATGAGATAAATGCTTAGATCTGGCTTTGATAGCAGTAGCCACAGAATAACATACATTTGCACCCCCTTCCGTTCAAATAAAAAAAAAATCCTTTGATTGTCAGTTTTTTTTTTAGAGCTGCATTTTTTTTAAACCCTTCACATTGAACGTTGCAAAAACAAAACCAATATTATGTCTCGAAGGTATAATAATGACCCAAATGCAGGTAGGATGTAAAAGCATTATACCTTGGTTATGCCTGATGAATTTATTCATTTGTCAAAATGATAACTGAAACCATTTTATTTAACATGTTAAGACATTTTTCATATTTAAAATGTTTAAAATATATGAAGAAAGAAAATATCAGATGAATAAAAAAAGTCAAATTCCAACCAGGTATATAGTATTATGTAGGACTTTTTTCATAAATGTAGTATATGTATGTGTTTCTCTCTCTCTCTCTCTTTCTCTCTCTCTCTCTCTCTCTCTCTCTCTCTCTTTCTTTCTCTCTCTCTCTCTTTCTTTCTCTCTCTCTCTCTCTCTCTCTCTCTCTTTCTTTCTTTCTCTCTCTCTCTCTCTTTCTTTCTTTCTGTATCTATCTATCTATCTATCTGAGAGAGAGAGTTGCGTTGTGTCCAACCATGCGTGACCATGCTGATCCACTTGGTACTCATGGCAGAGACACTGGAGTGGGTTACCAGTTTCTTCTCCAGTGCACCACAGCATAGAGCTCCTGGTATTCCTAGGTGGTGTCCCATCCAAGTACTTTCCAGGCCCAACCCTGCTTGGCTTCTATTGTGGTGCGACGTCTTGGTTCCCTGACTAGAATTGAAGTGAAAGCGCTAAACGCTGGATGACCAGGGAACATCTGTTCTGGATCGCTACCTTGTCGTGGTGATAGTTTTTTCTGTACTTCAAAGAAGCTATACCATGTAGGGTCACCCAAGATGGGCAGGTCATTGCAGAGAGGTCAGACAATTTGTGGTCCACTCGAGAATGAACTGGCAACCCATTGCAGTATATAAGCACAACCACAAACATTACATATCTGTAACAATGTCAGAGTCCAGTGAGTTATCAAAAGAAATCCTTTTAAGGGAATTAGAATGAAAAAGATAATATTGTAAACTAAAATATTGTGTGTATATATATATATATATATATATATATATATATATATATATATATATATATATATATATATATATATATACACACACACACACAATGTAACCAGAACTTTATCTTTACCAAGGAGCAGAAATTGCATCACCTTCCATTAAAATATCACAGATTCTGTTGATTGATGGCCTTTTTATTTTATTTTTGTCCCTTTCGTGAGGATTCACTAGCACTCAATTTACTTGTCCAATATTGTCGGTTTCTGTCTCTTTTTTTTTTTTGTGTGACTAATATTGGATTTTGGGCATAATATAGGAGCATTTCTTGCCTACAAAATGTGACTAATATTGGATTTGACGAGTATAGGAAGTGAAGACGTTCCACCTTATTGAGTCTATCCCCAAACTGCACCCGATATCCGGGAGATACATCTCTTGTATATACTTTACTCTAGAACTTGAGTCGGCAAAATTTAAAAAAAACTAAATATATTTTTACGAAGTTCTCAATGTATAATATGAAGCTAGACTGGAAATGTCATGCCAAATGCTAGAAAATATCTCCATACCGGGCCGACTGCTTCACAGCTCATTAAAATAATACACTTTTTTTTATTCATTAGAAATGGCTTCATTGTTTTAATCATTATGTTTAGTTGGTCTGTATGGTTTATTAAATCTCTTAATTTAGTTTCTTTTTTGAAGAGTGGGCTGGAGGCGCATCTCACTCCCTTTTATAGGCATACTCTGGTTTTAATCTCTCTCCAAAATCCGTGATGCAATCCTCTGTGAACATGCGCGAAGAGTTAAATTTATAGCACAAGAGGCATCCTTGGAGAGTAGCCAGTCAGGGAATAAAGCGAACCATATGTGAGGCACCGGGACGCAAAGCCCAGACAGATACACATAAATACAGGAACTTTATACATGCAAGGTTTGCATTCGACTCTCTCCAAGGGAGAGCAGCGCTGAGATTTACATCCCACAGCTGGGTGCAGCTATTTGTGCGTGCCGAGTGGTACTCCGTATACACACATTATACAAAATGGGAACAAGTCGAAGAGAGACCCTCCGCAAGGCGGCAGCCTATTGTTCTGTAGCTCTGCTTTCACTGGAAAATGAAGGGGCACAGAATTTTTTTTTTTTTTGCCAATATGCCCGTATAACTGTATTTTAAAAAATGTAAAAACCACCGTGTACACACACACACACACACACACACACATATATATAATAAAAAATATATATGTATGTATGTAGACAGATGGCGAGAGAGATTTGCTTTTTTCCCATCAATTTAAAAAAAAATATATATATTTTTCTCACAATTTGCATTGAAAACACTTTTTGTCAGCCACTGCCAATAAAGGTTAGTTTTTGTTTTTTTTTTTAAAGGGAAGCTTATGGTTACTTTTATTTTTTTAATTAATCCAGGAACAAAATATCTTTTAAATATCTTCTATTATTTTTATTTTTTTATTTTTAAATAGCTTGTGTATGTAGCAAACAGCTTTTGTTTTACATTAGATAAATATATCAATTGTGTTGCCTCTACTGGACCCTGGAGGTATCCATGACATGATAGTTTAGTAAAGATTGTTCATGAGAGAGGGGCATTTACATTTCTGGAAAGCAGAGCTTGTATTTATTGCACGCCTACTTTTTTCTTCCCCCACGCCTCCTTCCTTTGATAAATAATAAGCGCCCCTTGAGGGCTGTTGATTAATTTTCTCAGTGGGGGCACAGAAATGCTATTTAATTTAACAAGACAAGCTATTTGTATTTATTAATTTAAAAAGTTTATGCATTAATCCAGTTTGCCTACTATTCAAAAAGAAGCTGTATAGAAAGATTGTAGTGAATAAATAAAAATATATAAAATAACATCATGGGGAAAACATCCTGGGATATGATCTGTGATTGGCTGAGAAGTCAAATTCGGGGGAGGAAGCAACATGGATTAAGTACAGCTTCACAATAAAAAAAATTTAAAGATGAAAATAATTTTTTTAAATATTTTATAAATGGATTTCCTTATTGTGTTACATGTTGATGATCGGAAGAAATTCAGTTTATTTTTTATACTTTTTTTTACCTGTGCCCTTTAAAGGAGCACATTAGTGGAAGGTTTGTGGTGATAATTAGTTGGATTGGAGAAAAAGCCATACTCTATTCTATGGCCTAGTTTGTGGGATTAGCCTACTATTTTATTGGATTAACTTCCCCCTTCACTATAAGATATATGTCTCAAGCAGAACAAATCCCATCATTTGCTTCTGAAAAGGATTTTCTTCTGATGATCTTTTCCATCTCCTTTCTGTTCAGAGTGTATAGTTAATTTATGTTTGTATAGTTGTGGAGACCACAATCAACTCAGGAGATATAGCCTTATAGTAAATGGCATCTTGAGAAAATCACTATTTGCTCCAAACCTTGGGTCTACTTGTATGTGCAATGGTATTTGTTCATTTGAAGAAATAACTCCAACTTAGAAAGATGCTTCCAGATTATATTGGTCCATAAACGCTATGAAGCATGGAGAACTTTTGAGTTTGTGTGAGACCTTATTACAGTGGGTACAATTATTAAAATAATTCTCATGGAATTAGAAATAAAAGTACAGTTACAATATAATACAAATATGGGATAGCAAATAAATGGGGCAGCAGACATCTTGGCGCCTCAGAATTGAGGCTCCTATTTCGAAGAGCTTACAATCTAGAAGAAGGTTATGTGAGAAGAAATTAAAGTCTGTGGACTGGATTTGATCATTAAACTATCATGAGACTACACTTTGTTGTTGCCCATGCCTGTCTAGTACTATCAGAAATGACTAAAAATAGGGTGGCATTAAGGTTTATTTATTATACTAGAATATTGCCCGTCAAAAAATGACGGCAATGAAATTGTAAGGTAGCTAAATTAGTAAATGAATATAGTGTACCTATTTTGAAGCATTGTGATGAAGAGCTGGCAATCTGTGTTGATGTTGCTGCAGCATTAGTGGTGTGGAGCTGCTGTATAAGCATGCTGAATGTGTGCAGTGTAACACTGTGCGTGCGCGAGACCAAACCGTTAGCGTAGTCGTGTACTTCCGCATTGGTGTAAAATGGCGAGTAATGTGTGGTATAGGTCTGTATCGGAATATCCGTAGGTGTTTTGTGGTGTTTTGCGAGTTTAGAGTGCTGTAGCCTCGTTTTTTTTTTGTTCGGCGGCCATTTTTTCTCTCGCTTAGATTTTTTTTTAGTCTCTAAACTGTTTTATTTCGAGTAAAATCGAGGTGTAAGTTGCATTTTTGAGGTCCTGGGTGCTCCCTCTTGGTGTAGGTAAGTTTTTTATGTATGTGCTGTGTGTATGTATTGTGTTTTAAATGTTTGTATGTCGGCGTGTTGCGTCCGATGTTTGCGAGGTCGTAATGTGTGGTAACGTGTTTCGTACGTTGTTTGCGTTCCTCGTAAAATTTAGCGAGTGTCGTAATTTGTGTGTCGTGTTTTTTGAGTAGCGACGTGAATTTTGCGAGTGTCGTAATTTGTGTGTCGTGTTTTTTGAGTAGCGACGTGAATTTTGCGAGGGTTTGAGGCCCTTGCCCAGTGACCTCGCCAGCAACTGAGGCCCTCGCTTCGCGAGGGGCCTCAGTTGCTGACATGGAGCGCCTTCGGCGCTCCATGCCAGCAACTGAGGCCCGTGCCCAGTGACCTCGCCAGCAACTGAGGCCCTCGCTTCGCGAGGGGCCTCAGTTGCTGGCATGGAGCGCCTTCGGCGCTCCATGCCAGCAACTGAGGCCCTTGCCCAGTGACCTCGCCAGCAACTGAGGCCCTCGCTTCGCGAGGGGCCTCAGTTGCTGACATGGAGCGCCTTCGGCGCTCCATGCCAGCAACTGAGGCCCGTGCCCAGTGACCTCGCCAGCAACTGAGGCCCTCGCTTCGCGAGGGGCCTCAGTTGCTGGCATGGAGCGCCTTCGGCGCTCCATGCCAGCAACTGAGGCCCTTGCCCAGTGACCTCGCTACGCGAGGGCCGCGGCTCGCTACGCGAGGGCCGCGGCTCGCTACGCGAGGGCCGTGGCTCGCTTCGCGAGCCACGGCCCTCGCTACGCGAGGGCCGCGGGCTCGCTTCGCGAGCCACGGCCCTCGCTTCGCGAGGGCCGCGGGCTCGCTACGCGAGCCCGCAAGCGTGAGCAACGACTCGTACGCTCACAACTATATATGTGATACTGTACAGGGAAGTTAAGCATGGAACCAGACAATTGCCAAATGGTGTCTCCCTATTAAAATTATAAGTATTGCTAAGATCGGGAGCAATATAGTGTATGATTTAAATAGATAGCACCACATACAATATAATAGAAGTATGATTTAGAGGATTTAACTGGCGTCCGTTGAGCAATCCATAAGCCAATCTTGAAGAAACCAAAAAGTTTACACATTTTGGAAAAGGAAACATAACTTTGTTGGTTGCCAACCAGTGTAATAAACCATCGGCTCTTGTGTAACTGGTCCATATAGAGCATCACAGACATGTGCAATCGTAAATAAAGCAGATGCACATATACAAAGCCAGCTTCTCATTAGAAGAACTTCTTGTATCTTCAAAGAAACCACTTCAAAGTAAATATCTAGTAAACGGCTAAGAAACTTGTTACTACACAATACCTTTCAAGTACAAAGTGCCATTATTTTTTCAGCTACAAATGACTCCGGTGTAGCACAATTTGTCAATGGTACGATCCTGATTGGTGGTACACGCAACTGGTAAGCCTTCCAACCTAAATATGGTATCCGAACACCCACATTAAATTCTCTAATCCGGTTATACTTCACTCCATTTATACATGTCTCCCCCAATCCACTGTGCTTTTTGATTATTTTATCGAGACAGTAAGCTCAAGGGCAATCCTCTAAACTTTAAAAGAGTCTCTAATATTGAATATTATTATTGTAAATCACGACATTTTATTAATGACCAATTTAATCAATATATTTATTATGCCCCGTTTCTTATGAGCAGACTGTACTATTAATTTAAAATCCCATTAAATGATTGCAGTGCCCATTAATATTTCTTCAAATGACAGAACTGACTTAGAACTGTACGTCCTGTCTGAGACCTCCATAATAAAGGCAATACAAATTCCAATATTGTAGTTTTAAGCCAAAAAAAAAATGGTGTCAAATTGTGAATTGGTTTACATGGGACTGTTTGTACGTCCGATATTTAGTAATGTCCCTGTATCCTGTATTGCACAATTACAACTTAATAGAGCGTTTCCTGAAATAAAGACACGTCGCAAAACTATTCCAGATTTTGTTGTCATTACCAATTGTAATTCTCTCCGTTGCAAATTTTAGTTTGGCCAAAAGTTTAGTTCATGAGTGCGAGGTTTCGATGGTCTCTTAGCAGACATGCGTTGGAAGGCCCACTGTACAGTGACATGTGTAGCATTTGAGTGTCTCTACAACTAACAAATGCACTCTCCCCCCCATATACTATAACCTCATTATTTATACCACCATTACTCAATAATCCCCCTCTATATCGATCCCTCAATAGTTTTACCATTTTTGCTACATATAAAACAAAAAAACTGAAATAATTGAAGGCCTTTTTAAGAACTTGGCAGCTATATATGTTGCTCTTCAAGTGAAATATCTTGCCTTTCACTTATCTAACAAATAGTCTTGACCCCTCCATCTTCCCCTGCCCCTCCATCTGGCACTCCCTATTCCCCTGCCCCTCCCGTATCTGCCCTGGCCCTCCTCTTTTTTGTATTGCTACTCTCTTTCCTTGACCCTCCATCTTCCTTCCCCTACCCCTCCTCTTCCCCCTTCCCTCTTCCTCCTTCCCTTTTCCCCTTCCTCTCCCCTCCCCTTTTCCCCACCTCCTTCCCTCTTTACCTAGCCCTCCCTCTTTACCTAGCCCTCCCTCTTTACCTAGCCCTCCCTCTTTACCTAGCCCTCCCTCTTTACCTAGCCCTCCCTCTTTACCTAGCCCTCCCTCTTTACCTAGCCCTCCCTCTTTACCTAGCCCTCCCTCTTTACCTAGCCCTCCCTCTTTACCTAGCCCTCCCTCTTTACCTAGCCCTCCCTCTTTACCTAGCCCTCCCTCTTTACCTAGCCCTCCCTCTTTACCTAGCCCTCCCTCTTTACCTAGCCCTCCCTCTTCACCTAGCCCTTCCTCTTCACCTAGCCCTCCCTTACCTCTTACTCTTTCCCCATCTCCCCCTCCCCTACTCCTCCCTTGTCCCTCCTCCCCTACCCCTTGCTCTTCCCCTCTCCTCTCTCCCCTCCCCCTCTCTACTCCCCCCCCCTCAGAAATGCTTTAGAAACAAGTATAGTTTTTCTTGAACTCCAGTTGTCCATCAAGTCCATCATTTGAGAGCTTAAGGCTGGTTTATAGAGTCTAGGCAGACGTGTTTGAGATACTGGGAGTAGTATAACCTCTACAGTATCTACCAAAGGATCTTCCAGGCTGAGAGCACATGATGGTGAATGGGGATCTGCTGGGTGGTGACCCTATTTGAAGCAAGAGAAAACAGATGTGTCCTATCTGTGCCAGTTCTTTTTTCCCCTTTCCTTGTGTTTTAGGATCTGTTCCACACGCACAGGGAGGTTTTGTTAATGGATTTCAGATGAGCGTTTTACACCAGTTTTTCAGCACATTTCCTGCTTGACTTTTTTTCGTGCCAGTGTTTGGTACTGACCGGCTTCAAATCGCTGGAATTCACAAAATACTGATTTCTTTCCTTAAAATTCTGATTTGAATATATGATGTAGTTTGAAGAATTGATACATCATTAATTACGTTAAATAGCATTATGTTATTTAAAGGACCACTGTTTTCAGATTTTTTTTTATATATTTTTTATTTTATTTTTTTATTTAAATATTAAAGTTTGGTTCCCTGGTGGACCAGTGGTTAGGATTTGGTCATAAAGATTTTCCTGGTGTGTTGCAGTCTATATGGTCATGGAGAGTCGGACACGAACTGGCAACCCACTCCAGTATCTCTGTCATGAATACCAAATGGATCAGCATGGCCACGGACATAACAATGTGCCTAGTGTTACGGACCATGAGGTCACGGGGAGTCGGCCATGACTGAACAACATAAACGCATACAAACATTATATTTAGCAAAATGTTTTTTAAAAGCAAAAATAAACAAACCAAACACACAACCTTTATATTGTGTGGCTTCTATATGCATTTATTCTTTGTTGCATGGCTCCATTTTGCTTTCTTCCCTACTGATACCTGTTACTTTCTCAGGTAGCGGTGTCCTAATGAGCTTTCCCATAGATCTGTTGAGAGTACTTACAAATGTAACTGACAAATTCCCATTGTGCAGACAGACACTTCCTGTGTATTACAAGTTTCCTCTTACCCCAGAAAGATAAAGCTAAAGTGAAGCCACGGCAGCATGTAGAAAACAATTAATTGTCAACTGTATCATCTTTTTGCATGTTGCATATTTTTAAGTGTGGTTCTTCATAAAAATACATTAGAAAATATGCCAACATGGCACTTGTCTAAGACAGGATGCTTTAGGTCTGCAGTTCCCAAACCTCTCCTCAAGACCCACCAGACAGGACATGATTTAACACTGTGTGGACAGAGGAGCGGTAATTAATATTCAACAGACTCTAATTGCCTCATATGTATTAAAAGAGTGTTAAACCAACATCATAGCCTGTCTAGTGGGTCTTGAGGAGATGTTTGGGAACCACTGCTTAGGAAAAAGTAGACAACCTGAAGTTCCATGTAATGAGTTGGATTATTGTATGCACCGATGTGGTTGTATACAGTGCAATTCTTTAGAGCGTAGTTGCCCACCCCCTACCAGTTTCCTCTTTCCTGTTGTCCTTGTTCCAGACTCTCCGTGACCCTCTGGGCAGCAGGCACATCTTTTGTCTGGTTGTGCTTATCCATAAGGTTTTCTTGGCAAAGAGTCTGGTGTTGGTTACCCATTCATTCTCCAGTGGACAACAATTTGTCTGACCTGCCCATCTTGGGTGACCCTACATGGTTATAGCTCACAGCTTCATTGAAGTACACAAGTCCCTTCACCACAACAGTAGTGATCTAGAAGGGGAAAATGGTTTACCAATTATTATAAATTCTAGGCGTAAATATGAAACTTCATGGGGTCAATTAACCATTTCTGCAATTCCCTATATTATTTACACATACATTATCCCCATGCTATAGTTCCCAAGCAAGTATTGTAGGTTCAAGTCCCTCATAACCATATTAAAGTTTGAGGAAGACTGTTCTAAGAAGTCAGTGCCCCTTTAAACCAAATGAAATAACAGATTGGAGTAAAACGATGGGAAAAAGCTTTTTTGATCAGAAACATGTTCCAACGTGCTTGTATCCAGGAATGTGATACTTCAAAGGATCTGCAAACTTGCCAAGAAATGTACTCCCCACAGGAGTCAATTTGGGTGAAAGAATGTGTAAAGGGGATTTTTTGAACTTTGCCACCCTATATACCCTGGCACAGTCCTATGTTTTGAATAAGAAGCAAATTATACCTGCATGGGGTGTACAAGTTACACTGATTAACAAAAGATGCCTCAACATGTATTCTCTTGAACTCCTTGGACATGGAAGGTTTCTGGATTTCAACAGGAACATAATATAACTATGCATTTACTTTTATGTACTTTATTTTTTTAAGACGTGCGTAAAAGCTCTGTTTTTTCTTCCTAAAATCTTACAATTTGTGCCTGTTTGGGTCTGCCCTCAGTATCTCATGGAGACCACGAATACACAGATTAATTTAAAACACCACACTTTACAGTCTGTCAGTGACCCCTCCCAAGGAGCATGTTACAGAATGTTCCCACTGATTTGTTCCGAAGAGACTTTGCAATCCCAGTACTTGTCTTCATTATGCAAAAAGGCTTTAGGCACTTCTAGTAAAATAAATGACCCAAAAGGAAATAGATACATTTGTTGTTTAGTCATGTCCGACTCTCCGTGACTCCATGGACCGCAGCATGCAGGAACATCTGCCACTTCCACTCTGAGCTCCATCAGGCTTATGTTCATTGCTTCAGTGACCTCCTCTATCCATCTCCACCTCAGTCGTCCCCTTCTTTGTGTGCCTTCAATCTTAGTCTTCTCTAGGGAATTTTGCCGTCTTCTAATGTGGCCCAAATATTTGAGCTTCAGCCTCATGATCAAACCTTCTAGTGAACAGTTTTTCTTCATTTCCTGAAGTAATTATTTATTGGATCTTCTAGCAGTCCAAGGGACTCTTAAGCAGTCTTCTCCAACACCACAATTCAAAGGAATCAATTCTCTGGCGCTCAGACTTCTTTATGGTCCAGCTCTACTACTGGGAATACCATATTTCTAACTATAGGAACCTTTGTTGATAGTGTAATATCTTTACATTTTACTAGCTTGTCCAAGCTTGCCATAGCTTTCCTCCCTAGAAGCAAACCTCTTTTTTGATTTCATGGGTTATATTAAATTTCTAGTGAAATCCAGAAACTTACCATGTCCCTTTTAATTGACAGAATGCTATGGTGCTTTGTATATACCCAAATAATGTTTCTTACCAAGAGTTTATGGGACAAATCGGTTAATTTTAAGAGCTAAGTTTTTAGGTTTAAATTATGATTTGTTAAACTCTTAATTTCTATGTTTTTTTTTAAGGAACAATTACATTAAACACTGTTACCCTAATCCTGAAGGAAATAGCAGTGCTAATAATGTTCTGTTATTACAATGTTGACAAACTCTCAGGTCCTCGAGGGCTAGCTACTTTCAATAAAGTTGTTATCCATAATTTTTCTATGATTTGCTCAGTAAGTGTGCAAACATTTTGAATTATTCTCCTGTTCCCACACAGGAATATCCTGATACTCTTCTTATTGTGATACCGGGAGTGATAAACCTATCAGTTGTGTAACATAACAACATTGTTTTGTGATTTTACATTTCTTTTTAGTGTTTGAAAGTAAAAAAAATTATGTTCCCCTTTTTTTTTTTTTTTTTCTTATTTTTCTCCAATATTGTAAAAGGAAGTGGTCATAATATGGACAATTTGTACAATTTGTCCCAAATAAATGATTGCAGATATTCCAAAATTGAGCTTCTTTCAGTGAGCTACGTCTAAACTGCCATTGGTTCAATGCCCGTATTTGGAAATCAATCTTTACGAAGTTTAGTTAAAATATCGATACTGTGCAGGATTGGGTAATGTGAGAACGAATACATGAAACATGACATTTCTTGTAGACATGGATTGCTGCCTTGTAAAGCGTGTGGTCCAAAGAGAGCCCCTAGATCTAGCCGTGGGATCTGCAAATTGCTGGGAAAACCGGGGATACATGGCTTTTATATTTATTATTATTATACACCCCAAAATAAAACTTAGTTTAACTGGTTGAATAACTATGGGAGCCAGTTTTATTTTTTACGAACAAGTACAAAGAATGGTTCCCTGGTGGTCCAGTGGTCAGGATTTGGTACTGCAACCCGGGTTTGATTCCAGCAGGGAACCAAGAGATATCATGACTCTGAAGCCATGCAGGATTGGGCTTGATCAGTACTTGGATGGGAAAACACCTTGGAATACCAAGAGACGTTTTAATTCTATTTTTTAAATATATATGTTGTACAATGGTTTTTCATTGCGATTGTCATGCTTGATTAATTTGTTATGCTGCTGCCCACTCTCCGTGACCTTATGGACCCCAACACCAGACACATCTTTATGTCCATGGTCATGCTGATCCATTTGGTATTCATGGCCGAGATACTGGAGTGGATTGCCTATTCCTTATTCTGTTGGCCACAGCATACAGCTTCTGGTATTCCTAGGTGGCCTCCCATCCAGGTACTGACCAGGCCCAACCCTGCATGGTTTCAGGATGGTGTGAGCTCTTAGTTTCTCTTCCTGTAATCAAATCCAGGTTGCAGTGGTGAAAGCACTGTATCAGAACCACAGGACCACCAGGGAACCCAATTTATATTATAGTTGTGTGTATGTGTATGTATGTATGTGTGTGTATATATATATATATATATATATATATATATATATATATATATATATATATATATATATATATATATATACATTTTTTATTTGAAATACCTTTTTGTTTTCAGTAAATGTATTCTTTTTAAAATGATAAATAAATGATCTGAGTTTAGCTTCGGATTATTAATTATGATTGGCATATATATATTGGAAACATTTCTTTGCATTTTTCAACTGAATGTTAGGGAAGGGGGTAGTTTCCCAATGTTAAAAGTATATTTAGCATCAGTAATTTATTTGTATTTATTTTCACTGTTATTTTTCAGCAACAAGAGCAAGATCCCACCAACTTGTACATATCCAACTTGCCACTTTCAATGGATGAGCAGGAACTGGAGAATATGCTAAAACCATTCGGGCAAGTTATCTCAACGAGGATACTCCGTGATTCTAGTGGTACCAGTCGTGGGGTTGGCTTTGCAAGGTAGGGATTTACGATGTTAAATTCAAGTTGACCGTAACGTACATGTGTGTATTTATTTTAGAAAAAATTAAAATATGCACATGCTTTTACTTTGTCACTATATTAATGAGCATTTTCTTTATTATGTTGATACAATTTTAATTTTTAATTTTTTATTACGAGCAATTAATGTGTATCATGCTATACTGTGAATTCTCACGAGCTCCTCCACTCCTGTCTTCTGAGTAATTATTCGGCATGTACATCTTTATCTGCTCATAAATTACTTACATTATAACATAGTCCGAGACCCTGCAATGGATTACTGGTTTTCTGACTGATATTTACATTGAGTCCACACTGTTGAGATGTCCAGGAATGTTGTTTATAATAAGTTATATTCTTTTGCAGGATGGAATCTACAGAGAAATGTGAGGCGGTGATCAGTCATTTTAATGGCAAATTCATTAAGACGCTACCAGGAGTTTCTGGTAAGTTGCTTTTTCTTCATATTAAAGGCAAATCTAATATTATTCCTTATTCTGATCTAGCACCTGCTGCATTATATCAGACACACACATTACATGGAGTCATTCTTTACACATACAGATTTATGTATAAGAATGTTTTCCACACCCCCAGAGCTTCTTACATAGGCACAGTGTACCTACCAATAGAAACACTGCATGTGGATACGGTTTTTACTAAACTTCAAGCCAACAGCAGCACAGTGCAGAGATCCATATAAGAATGTCAGAGCTCCTATCACAGATTGAAACAATGTTATAAATTCCTGTGATTGGCCAAAACAAATTATGAATTAAATGCTAATTTTAACCAGGGATTAACTCTCAAAATCAACGTGTAGCAAACTAAAGAGATTTAGCAGTAATGTTTATTGTGGTATTTGTTCATGAAAAAAAATGTTTTCATACACTATTGATTCTCCTCTACCATGAAACATAAAGGCACGTCTAAGTTTCCTGGATTATCAACGGATCTGATAAAGGAGAATCCGTATGAAAATATTTTTTGCGTGAAAAAAAAACATACTACGAATTAACAAACTCACCCTGATGTCTGCTAAATATTTTCAAGCAGCAGCTTTTGTGAGTTGACACTCCTGAAAATCCCTGCTAAAATTAGCCTAAAATTCATAATTTGTTTTGGCCAATCACAACCAGCTAACACATTTTAATAGATTGTAACAATCAATGATGGCAGTTTGTGCAGGAAGGGATCATGGGATGTGTAGTCCCCCTGTAGAAGAAAGTAGAAGTTGAACACTGCTCTGTAGATCTTCATTGCTTGCTTGAATGTTAGTAAAGGGTTAAAACATGTACCCAAATGCAGTGCTTTTATTAGTAGGTACACTGTGCCTATGTAAGCAGCTCTGGGGGTGTGGAAAACAAGTGTTATTTTGGAATCAAATAATTCTCTATGTGTATAGAATGACTCCATGTAATGTGTATCTGATATAAGCAGCAGGTGTTAGAGGAAGGAAAACATAGGGATCAACTTAAATACACCTTTAAGTATTTTTGCAGCATTTTTGAACTGCAACATTACACATTCCATCTCCACATTCTTTTGAATATTGCAGAGCAGTGCTCCGTGCTGCCCGTGTAGAGATCAAAAGAAATAAAAATAACATTTAACAAATCTGTTCACATATACAATACTGGACTCACCTAAACAGGTCAGTTATGAGTTAACTGGTCAGTGCAGTCCTGACTTCAGGAAAAAGCTGCTAACAATCACTGTCTTCACCAATGCTTGGCTATTTGTTATTACTCATGCAACAGCCAGTAGGCTGAAACTGTAAGACTTTATCTGTTTTAGTGTAATAAAAAAAAAAGATAATTTTAACATATAATCTTTTGCTCTTTCATACCACGAAGAGCACTTGCAGTGAGGTAAATGGTCCTTTAAGTAGATCTTTTCAATTCTGCTGACATATTAACACATGTATTCTTGAGGTCTATGAATCACTAGGACTAGTGATTTTGTAATTAATGTAATTATATGTGATTCACAGCAGATACATCAATAGGCACACCTCTTAGATAGGGAATCTGCACAGTAATTACAGCTTGTGCAGTGAAGAGATTTATGAGCTACATGACGCTGTAAAATGGATAAAACCTTCTAATATTACCCATTTAAATTGATATTGCATTGTACAGTTGTGCTGATAATGATCTAGCTATTTGCTACATAATTTGATGCATTATACAGTACCTGGGACTTGTAATAGGAAACCAGCATTTAAAGGTGTATGTCAAATGGGGTGTATGCGCAAATAAAGGTGTATTATATATTTACTAAAATGGATATGTTTAACCACAGTGTACAAATCCGGATGTAATCGCCATAACAAGCTATGATTTAATGTGTGAGATTGAGAATAAAAAAAATAGAAGTCACAATAAGTGTTTGTCTCCCCAGCAGAAATGTCTGGAACAATAAGATTTGCAGCTTCCTTTTAAGACAAAATGATCAAAGCAGCCCCATGTGGATTCAGTAACCTAGAGATATGTGCCCTCTGTGTTGGGAATTGCATCATCATTATAGAGCAATGGACCTGTATAATTTAGTGATCAGGAGCATTGTCTGTCATCACTGTTGCTTCATCTGAACAGTACAAAAATCTAAATATTTGTCTTGTCCCAATAACCCTTTTATTGTTCTCAAAGGGTCATGTGTCCATACTGTTGCTACTTGAATTGCTTTAATTTTTGTATTTTTTTCAATTTCAAGTTTTATTTGGGGAGAATAAATATTTTTAATTCCTTTCAATTTTTAAATGCACTAAATATGATAGAAAATAAAATAAGTATTTGTAAAAAAAATATTTTTGATAAGAGATTATTCAGTTTAAGGCATTGTTGTTTAGTGCTACATAGATCTTGTTTTTCTTTTTTGTTCCTTATTAAATTATTTCAAGCAATAGTTTATAAATTATCTTTATCCAATGTAGATATAATATATATAAAAATAAAGTTAAGAAGAACTCAATAAAAGAACTCAACTGGAAGAAAAGAGAAACATCAATAATAAAAAAAACGAAACAATTATGTTCTCGGTTATTTTTTTTTCTTCGTTTTAAGCTTTGTCTGAGAGAGAAAGAAATTTCAGTTTTTATAGCTTGCATTTCCCTTTTTCAGGGGTTGTTTCCAACGGTAGGACTACAGGCTCCCAATTCCATCCATTAGTGGAGTTATAGATATGGATTCTGTCCTCTAAGGACTTTCATATTGGTCTCTTGTCTAATTTTTTTTTTTTTTTTATTATTATAATTTTTTCCTTTTATATAATATTAAAGTGAGTTTTGGCGAGCCACAGTTCCCGGTTCTTAAATACTATACTTCGAAAAAGAATAAAGAGATGCAGTTATTACTATTGTGAGCACTCTTGAACACGATAGTAATCTATTGTGACACGTAACTTTTATTTTACTTATATTAAAATCTTTGTGATCTTACATAGTTTATAAAAAAAATGTATTTAAAATAGCGTTTGTAAGAAAGAAAAACATGATCTTAGACCGTATCTAAATATATTGGTATAAATTAATTTGTCCTAGAAACTATAAGGTCTTGAAATATAGTTTATCTACATACCCTGTCTTTTTCCTTTTTATTGTTCGGTATCTTTTATAAAAGAATTCTCCTCTGTTTTGTAAATATAAGAGAGTATATAATTCTCCTTTTCTTCTTAAATCTCCATGTTATATATTATGAAATAAGGCCTTTTAGATGTCCCATAGAAGGCAAAGAAAAAGTAATATTCCTGAAGATTTTAATAGAAAAAAAATAAAAGTACATTTTTAGAATAGACTATACTACCCTGGTCAAGAGTGCTTGCAACAGTAAGAATTGGTCCCCAAGTATGATGCATCTATACTGGTGCTACTTGAATTCTTTTTTTATTTAACTCTCAACCAGAGTAGTGATCTATTTTAAAACTTTACTTTTATTTTTCTTATATTAAAATCTTCAGGAATCTTACATATTTTATATAAAAAAAAGTTTTTTTAAAAGATTTTTTTTGTCTTTTATCTTAGACCATGTCTAAATATATTGCTATAAATTTGTCCTAAAAACTATAAGGTCCCAAGATTACAAAATCATTTCTTAAATGATCGCACTATCCCATTTCAGTCTCCTCTTCCTTTCTTCTTTTTTTATAACTTGGTTTATTCACTCTACTATAATATTTAACAGACTTGTATAAAAAATAAAAAATAGATTTTTTTTTAAAAAATGTATCACTTTTAATGATATTCAAATTATATAAAAGAACAAAAAAATTGTATTTCTTAACAATAAAAAATATTTGAAAAAATAAATATTTCTCTTCTAATGATCAGTAACTTTTATAAAATGATCAGTATCTTTTATAAAATAGTTCTCTATTTTGTAAATATAATAGAGTATATAAATCTTTTTCTTCTTCGTAAGTGTCCATGTTATATAAAATATCCCTTCTAGGCGTCCCTTAGAAGGGCAAAAAAAATACAAGACTCCTGAAGATTTTAATATAAGAAAAATAAAAGTTAAATTTTACAATAAATTACTACCCTGGTCAAGAGTGCTGCAATGGTAAGCTTTTTTTGTGTGGAAACATAGTGCTTAATCTGAACATGTCATTTGCTTATGCTCTGGGAAATACTTAATCTGTTTGTCCAGTTACAGAGACTTTTATCTTCATTGTGAAAACTGCAAAATCATCTAATGAAATAGACGAACCAGTGTATTGAAGCAAAAACAAATGCTCATTATTACAGTTTTCTACCCTGGGTTCTGCAGGGAGAAATTAGTAAAAATTTGTAATTTTTACTGTCTAGCAGAAAGATAGCAGCAAGGGCCTAGGGCAAACAGAAACGCTTTATGACAAATAAGTTACAAATGTCAATTCATAAAATTATATATTGTTAAAAAATTCTATTTAATTGATAGAGTATTTGTTTTTTCTTCTAGTATTAAATACACAGCAAAGGTTCCAAAAACTGCATTTCCTTCTCTTTTTTCTTACGAAACAAGCATGCCAGAGGCCTCTGCATCCATAGAGAGATTAAAGTGCGAGTGGATGCGATAGAATAATCCGTTCATAACATTATTTTATTCTTTCGTGGTGCACAGTTGGTGTGTTAGGATCATTTCATTATTGCTCCACAGACACCACGCATGTCAGCCACGGGCTGCAAAACAGGGATGAAAGTGCAGACCTACAAGCATTAAATTAACCTACAGAGAGCCGCAGTGCACTTGACAGCATTATTGATTAATTTATCACATAGTGCTCTGAAATAATAATTTATTTTATTCCCAAAGTGATGCTACTGAACAGCATTTATGCTCCATCTTCTTATTCTTTTACGTGGACTTAGAGAATCTCTAACAAATAATGTAATAAAAAAAAAATATATATAGCTTTATCTTTGGAGTAAGGGAGTGCCTTGTGTCACCATTTTAAAGTGAATGGACCATTGAAATGCCATATTTATAGGATGCTCTTATGAAGAACCTGGCTTGATAATGGGCAAATACAGGCTTTCTTTTTTAATAGTTATATTCAGTTTTGCATTAATGGCAGCAGACATTTTGGCTTTTTATTTCAACTATATTAGAGTCTTGAGTGGAATATGCGAAACCTCGAATTCAGATAATGTCTCCTCCAACTGTCCGTTCGATAACCCTCTCCCTTGGGCTATCCATCAAGTTGGCTGTAGCCTTCTCCCACAGGTTAAAGCCAACCAGTTGGATAGCCCCCTCCCTTAGGCTACAGCCAACCAGTTGGATAGCCCCCTCCCTTAGGCTACAGCCAACCAGTTGGATAGCCCCCTCCCTTAGGCTACAGCCAACCAGTTGGATAGCCCCCTCCCTTAGGCTACAGCCAACCAGTTGGATAGCCCCCTCCCTTAGGCTACAGCCAACCAGTTGGATAGCCCCCTCCCTTAGGCTACAGCCAACCAGTTGGATAGCCCCCTCCCCTAGGCTACAGCCAACCAGTTGGATAGCCCCCTCCCTTAGGCTACAGCCAACCAGTTGGATAGCCCCCTCCCTTAGGCTACAGCTAACCAGTTGGATAGCCCCCTCCCTTAGGCTACAGCTAACCAGTTGGATAGCCCCCTCCCTTAGGCTACAGCCAACCAGTTGGATAGCCCCCTCCCTTAGGCTACAGCCAACCAGTTGGATAGCCCCCCTCCCTTAGGCTACAGCCAACCAGTTGGATAGCCCCCTCCCTTAGGCTACAGCCAACCAGTTGGATAGCCCCCTCCCTTAGGCTACAGCCAACCAGTTGGATAGCCCCCTCCCTTAGGCTACAGCCAACCAGTTGGATAGCCCCCTCCCTTAGGCTACAGCCAACCAGTTGGATAGCCCCCTCCCTTTGGCTACAGCCAACTAGATGGATAGCCCTCTCCCACAGGTTAAAGCCAACTAGTTGGATGGCCCTCTCCCTTAGGCTACAGCCAACTAGTTGGGATGGCCCTCTCCCTTAGGCTACAGCCAACTAGTTGGATAGCCCTCTCCCTTAGGCTACAGCCAACTAGTTGGATAGCCCTCTCCCTTAGGCTACAACCAACCAGTTGGATAGCCCTCCCTCTCAGGCCACAGCCAAGATGGAAGCCTCCAGGACATAAGCAATCTCCTAAGTTTAAGTTTTTTATAAATAGCTATAATATTGTAGTGTGACCCATATTTCACAAATGTTGCTTTTTTTCTATGAATACTACATTTGTCCTACAGCATAGACAAAATGCCAAGTCACTAAAGGAAAAACTAAATAAACTATTTAAAATAAAATGCTGTAATAATTTAGTTTAGACCATGTAAGTATATGTTGCTCATTATGAAGTCAAATTCTAAAACAGATCAAACTATAAATATTACACTGCATTGATCCTTGCCTTACAAAAAAGTAACCTATGACTTAATAGACCGTAATATTTCTACTTTAGTCCCATGTGTAATGTATTATTTCAATGCCCCTCTGACTTGTGCTTGTGCAACTCATGATGGCATATATTTTGCTTTACTCTAGCTCCTGCTGAACCATTGTTGTGCAAGTTTGCAGACGGCGGGCAAAAGAAGAGACAAAATCAGAACAAATATGTCCAGAATGGAAGAGCCTGGCCTAGAGAGGGCGAGGTGAGACTTGTAAGTCTTTCCATAAAACTTCAGGGTGGGTGTGTGAATAACGAGTAGCTAAAAACATGAGTCACAAAGAATTCTTGGCTTGGCGCTACCACTGGTTGGGTGTTGGCTACGCACATATCCATGCCCATCTCTTTAAGCAGGTTTTGTGGCTACCTTTGTTATGTACACTAGTAAGTCGTAAATATTTTAGTAATTCCCTTTCATTTTAAGAATTAAAGTGTTTGAGCCAAATAACCTTATGTTACCCACTATATAAAGCATAGCAGAAATAGACAGTTGCTTACAGAAATCTATAGGTAACATATAAGGATCATGGTGGTATTATTGCAAATTCTCAAAGAAATGCACATATAATGCTGGATGCATTTTTATAGATGAGCAATTAGTTTGCTTCAAGCTACATTATTGTGATGCATCCTTTTAACTCCCTTTATTTAAAAAGTACTGTTTAATTAGAAGCTAGTCTAAGAAATTATCCCAAGAACAAAGATGTTTCCTGTGTAGATTACGAATGTAAAATGTTTTAAGTTAGCTAACGGCAATGGAAAATTATCTCTCTTCCTCAATCGTTCAGGATCACATCTTCAATCCGTGATCTTTTGGTTTTTAATCATTTTCAGAATTTTATATTTGTATCGGATAAGATGCATAATGCAATTATCCAATCAAAAATAATGGCGTACATTAACAAAGTAGTACCAATGTATTCTAGCAATAACATCTCGCTTGAACATCTGCCAAACTGGTAGATGCATTTTTGTTTAATCAAAAAGATTGTAGGTATTCTCTTTTCACCTGGTTCAAATGAATAAACAAATAGATTGCATCTTTATATGTTAGTTGCAGCTGCAATTATATATGTTCATAGATTGTGTGTAGGCAAACTAGGGGAACATCTATGGCTTGATGGATTTACCACTTATTTTTCTTCTCCCTTTCAACAGGCTGGAATGACACTTACATATGACCCTGCCACTGCTGCTATTCAAAATGGGTATGTCAGAAGGTGATTTTTCCTAATAATAATATTTTTTTTTTGTTGTATCATTATTTTTCTAGATATTTTTATTCAATGGATGCCTGAAACCTTTTGTCTGTTCCTGTTCTAGGTTTTATCCTTCACCATACAGCATCGCAACAAACAGAATGATCACCCAAACATCCATCACACCTTATATCGCTTCTCCTGTCTCAACGTACCAGGTGTGTATTAATTATTTATATTTACAGCTATGGGCAAAAACATGTTTTTCGTTTGTTTTGTTTTTACATTAAAAATGTAAAACGCCTTTCAGTGTATTAACTGTTACTTTCAGTGCTGGGTTGATTTATTACTACGGTCTTGTAAAGTGTACGAGAGCCTTTGGAATTGAAAGGGGATCATTCCAGAGCCTGTGAAATCTTCTAAAAATATGTTAAAGGACCACTGTAGTTATTCAGTAGGGTTTTATTTATTTAATAATTGGGGGTTCCCTGTTGCTCCAGTGGTTAGGATTCGTGCTTTCACTCCTGCAACCTGGATTTGATTTGTCAGGGAGCCAAGAGGTCACACCACCCTGAAACCATGCAGGGTTGGATCTGGTCAGTATTTGGATGGGAGACCACCTAGAATGAAGGGAACAGACCATATTATTTCAGGTTTCTGCTCTCTTGCCTCTCTAGAATTTGAGCAATGTAGACCAGCTCATGGGAATTATTGCTTCACTCCGGGGCTACAACTCCATTTAGTGATCAAAAAAAATTAACCGTAAAAATCTAACTGAGCAGGCTTTGAATCGCCTAAACAGGTCAGTTATGGGTTAACAGCAGTTTCTCCCTGAACTCAGGACTGCACTGACCTATCAGAGCTTGGCTGTCTATTTTTAATCCTGCAAGAGCCAGTATGCAGGATACACTTTGTATGTAAACAGACTTTTTTTAGTGTAATAAAAAAAATTGATAACGTTAACATACAATTGTTTGCTTTTTCCCATCATGAAGAACCGTTACATTGAGGTAAATAGTACTTTAAAGTATGGAATAGTTTACCAAACTTTATATTTTTGAACGTTTGTGAACATTATTTCTATTTAGTTTAGAAAATTACATTAAATCCCGGGACCTATATAAATGAGTCAGTAAGTATAGTAACTTGATAAAAACGAAAAAAAAAATCTTTAAGAATTTTATTCTTGAGCCAAACCAAGATCCAGTTATCCAAACCTTAAAAGATTTCATTGCTGCCAAGTTGTGCGTTAAAAGGTAATTTAGTTATTTGTTATTTTGCATCCATAAAGCTAAAAGGATCATTTGCACAAAAGCTGGGCACTGTTTTAAAACCAGAAACCAACAACATAATACAGTATCAGATCAGAAAGGCAAGTTCTTTGAAGACATATCACATCATGGAGCAAAATCCTTATTCCTGTGCTTGGGATGGAGTATAAAACAAAAGAAGATCTTGTTCTTGTAACCACATTGCTCTGGGCCGATAATGCATGTGGTTAGAGCTTGCCAGTAAATGCTGCTTGTAACTGAGGCTGAGTACTGTGGGAATAGGCATTCTGAAACTAATAGTAAGAAATCAATATTGTGCGGATAAATTAACTTTATGCCTAAGGCCAATTGAGGATCCTTTACAGTAGAGATGGTCTTCATCATCTTCTTAAAGGTGAAGATGAAGCTTTTTTTTTTTAATCTAACACATACAGCTTATATCAGACACATATTACATGGAGTCATTCTATATACATACAGATTTATTTTTATTAAAAATAAAACTTGTTTTCCACACCCCCAGAGCTGCTTACATAGGCACAGTGTACCTACCAATAGAAACATTGCACTTGGGTACAGATTTAAACTAATCTTCAAGTCAGCAGCAGTTCAATGCAAAAATCCACATAGCAGTGTCTGCCTCCTCCTTACTTCCTGTTTCCGGGTAAAAACAGGACTACACTTCCCATGATACTTTGGTGCACAAACTGGCTTTACAGAGTTATACAAATGTATTTGCTGCCTATGATTGGCCAAAATGAATTATGAGTTTTATGCTAATTTTAGTTTGGATATCCAGGGGTGTTAAGGCTGAAAAGCAACTTCTAGCAAAACAAGAGATTTTGCAAACATCGGTGTGAGTTTGTTAATGTTGATTTGGGGATTTTTTTTTATGCAAAAACATATTTCAAACACTACTGATTCTCCTTTATCAGATGCATTCATAATCCAGGAAATGTAGATATGCCTTTAAGAACTGGAAACACTTCTGTATGTTGTGTGTGTGTCTGGTTAATACTTGGATGGGAGACCTCCTAGGAATGCCAGGATCTGTATGCTATGACCCACTGGAGAAGGAACTGGCAACCCACTCCAGTATCTGCCATGAATCCTAAGTGGATCCGCATGACATAAAGATGTCTTAGTATGTTACAGTCCATGAGGTTACGGAGAGTCGGATCAATCAACCTAAACCCTGATGTTTAGAAGTGTTTTTATAAAAGCGTTTTACCCATTTTTGTTAAATAGTCTATTTTTAACATTGTATTGCAATTAAATATAATCTAATATTTCAGGGGGTATTATTTCTTACCTGAACAAAATGAAGCATAAAATAATCAATATTACAAGCTATATAAACGAAATAGCCGCTTAACACTAATGTTTGTAGGGAGCTGTGTGTCTAGATCACCAGGAATAAATCAAACCCCTCCAAAGCTGTGCAGATCCGGGTGTGTACCGTCACAGATTGTGTATGAGTCATTATGAAGCCTACTGGACAAAATTGATTTTTTACTTAGAAATATTACTCATGATTCCCCAGAAGTGTCCTGTGATTAACTGTACTGTTACAGTGTTGAATTATTTATGCTACAGAAAGCTGCATACTATACAAGATCACAGGGATTTAGAGCTGCCTCATATAATGTATACTGGGATAAAGCAATATTGAGAATGTACTATATAAGGCAGATATAAATTCATCTTTGCTATGCTTAGGAGTAGTAGTAATGGATTTATTCCATGTAGTCGAATTTTGTTCATCATTGAATAAGGTACATTGGTATTTAGCTGTTTTTGAAAAGGAAGAATTCAAACAAAACTTGTGTGTATATATGTATTTGTGTGTGTGTGTGTGTATATATGTATATATAGAGAGAGAGAGAGAGAGAGAGAGAGAGAGAGAGAGAGAGAGAGAGAGAGAGAGAGACATTCGTGATTCTATTTTACTGTCTAAAAAATAAGTTAATAAACTTATTTCCTCTTCAAATTTCTCAGAAATACAGTTTATGCACTGCACTCTTGGAAAACTGTGTGGGGACATGCAAATGAGACTACAATGCACACTCACTCCATAAATCCATACCATTTTATACATGTCTCCTCTTAAGCATATGCTTACTGTATTTCAGTTTTAGGCATAGCATCGGATGGATTATTCACTAACCAGGACACCTACCACATACAGCACTGTTTCACGGTTACGGACGATCCTCATATGATGGGCTAAGTGACAGTAGCCCTCCACCTTACAATAGTACAAACAACGGTGATTCCATTTGATTGTCTAAAAAATAAGTTGATAAACTTATTTCCTGCTCAAATTTCTCAGAAATACAGTGCTGTGTGTGGTTAAGTGACCTGGTTTTTGAATTATCCATCCGTTGCTATGCCTAAAACTGTGAAACTACATTAATTTATCTAAATTAGGTTAAATTCTCCTAAACAGGCTTGATAGATTTCTTGAAGACTACACATGTGGACTATGTTGAAGCCTCTCTTGAAATGTAATCTGTGTATTTTTTTTAATACTCAATCAAGCATATTAAGACTGGATTATCTGCATTTCTCAACATTGTTTACTACCTGAATAAATACCCAAAACCAGAATGATTATAAATGTTTGACACTTACCAAACCAAACAGCCCAAGTCCCTCTCCTGCAGTATTACTGGCATTGCTTTAAATTGTAGCTCAAACCGTATCTTATCTGTGAGTAAAGCCAGTACCTCTGCCAAAGCTGTGACTTGTACAAAGACCAGATCTTGGAGGCACTCTGGGAAAGTCTCACAACTATTCTTAGCATTGCAGAATACAATCTAGATTAATTCTAATGTATATTTTATATTTTTTACATGGTGGAATATAACTCTGAAGGGTAAGTCCCTTAAACGGTTCTAGCTGATCACGTCACCTTATAATGGATGGACTGTTGGTACCCAGTGGTCGCCATCACACATTTTTTTAACTTCTCAAATTTAAGCTGTTTTATTTTGCCATTTTTGGAAGTTTTTTTTTGTTCAATAGGGGGGAAAGCAGGACCATTGCTAGAAAATCTGGCCACCAGCTAAAAAAATCAAAAAGGAGCCCCCACACCCATACCTGTCTTTCTACTTGCATAACATTTTATTCTACATTTAAGAGGCTAATGTCGGCTCGCAGGGCCAATTATCCATTTAAGCTGCTCTAGGCCCATCAAAGTGGGTTCACGGTCCCCATGGCTTCTCCTCATTACCATCATTCGTATATAGATCTCTTCTACAGCTCGGATTTCCATGGCATGCACAACAATTGTAGAGGAAGGATGTCAAGATATAACCATTGGCCAAGTGCTGTCGTGTCCAACCTATGAAAAACATCCTTTCAAGCGCCGAGGGTTGGGCAAATTTGGATATTGTTATATTCTAATAATATTGTTCATCCATGGCTATTTTGAAAATATGGATATTCCTACCACACTAACTCCATTTTTGCAGCAGCATGGCATCCCCTAAATGTGGCACCTTGGGTGATTGTCTTGTTCTCCACCCACTCATCTTCCCTCTAGTGCTGCTTTGGGGGGAGGTTTCATACTACAGATGGGGGACCTCACCAGTGTGTAATATTATGTAGTTCCACTGAACATTGGTTGTCACATGAATGGCTTTTTCATGATGGAGGCAAGTTGTGCTATGCACCATGGGAGGGGGAGAAGACCTCAACTGTTGGAAGAACCTGTACGTGGGGGGGGGGGGGGGGGTTCTCATCAGGATTATTACAAGTTAAATAGCCACCATGATTTCCACAGGGTCTAAATCCGTAATAACTAAATTCCAGATCTAATTAAAAAGAGTAACTCTCCATCTTAATAATAGAGAAGCCAGAATAAGACTCTACCATGTCTGGAGCCATGACATTCCAATATATTGCACAAGGGCAATTCAAAGAAACAATAGTGTTTCAAGAGACAGATTGAGAAAATAAATAACAATCACTTGTGTTGAAATTAAATTATATGTTTGAAGGAGAATCTGTGTTTGGCAGCTGTATACATGGAACGCTGACTGGTAGAGGATTAAAGCCATATGTTTCCACATTTTATGTAATAATGACATTTTAGTTTAGGAGCACGGTCTACAGAGCTGTTTTCTACAGGAAGCAAACCTGATGCGTGACCATAGATGTACACGAGGGTTGGTTAGTTCGTAACTAATTAGCAATAAAATTCAGCAGTAAAAAAAAAACTTAATACAGAATTTAAAGCTTACATTTGATCTTTACTGTTCAGGGATAAGCAGATCTGATTCTCTCTACCCCCAATATTTGTCTAGGGGGTGTGGGAAGATCTGCCCTGGGGGCTTTCCCATATTTCTTTCTGACTGGTCTAGGTTTTCTTGCCACGAAACAGGCCTGAGAGTGAGTTAGATAAATTATTTTGTGCATAATGTATCTATCATCCTTCTATATATAGATTGCGGGTGGGATTTTAAGCTCTAAGATGGGACCCTCCATTATTTTGCAATGTGTTAAAACTTGTTTTTGCCTTATAATTAACCCTTGTGTAGCATTACAGAATATGTTGGTGTGTTATAAATAAATAAAATATTAATTTAATATCAGGACAGACTCCTGGGCAGATCCTTACCCAAGCCGGGCACCTTATTAAGGGATGGAGAGAAACATATTTTTGCTGAAGTCTTAAAATCAGGGTAGCTTTTACATTTCAGCATCTGTTAATTAATTTAAAAGCTGTTTTAGGTGCACTACAATGGCCGTTACCAATAACGGCAATTATCTAATTGCAATGTGTCTTATTACAGGTGCAGAGCCCCTCCTGGATGCCCCCTCAACCCTACATCATGCAGCACCCCGTAAGTTTCTCTCTTATTATGAATCTGTATGTTTGTGTTCCAGTAGAAACTAAAATAGCCATTTTCAAAGCATTAATCACATTCATTAATGGTTTTTGCAGATCCTGGTTCTGGTGAACACATTAACCAGTTTCAGAAATAAGTGACCTGGGCCATGTACACTCTGTGAAATGCTTAAGTCGTTACTGAATCATCTTTTGAGACTTGGAATTTTCATTTTCCCCTATTGCCACATTTTATTATGTATGCATTCCTTAAAGAGATAGTAAAGTTACTAAGAGTTGTTTAAAAAGTATTTGAAAGAGGATTGGATGAATAGGAAAAAGAGGAATCACTGGAGGAAGATGTCCTAGAAGGAACTTAGAAAGGGACATTTATCGCCAGGAGCTTGGGCTGACATGCCACTCCAGTAAAAAGGATGCACAATTAGTTTCTACTGTAGATACATAGGGCCCGATTCAATAGCCCAATTTGTAAATTTATACACACTTAAAATCACTCTTAATATTGCTACGTATTCGGCAAATACTTACTAATGAATTCTAAAGTCAATAGAATGCATATAAACATTTATTAAAAAGAAAACACCCAAAGCCAAATGTATGAGTTCAAGGCATTTGCAAGTAGCTAATAGAATATGGCTAATACAATTTAGTTTGGACCAGTGAGGCGCAGCATTGTATCCCCTGAATATAATCCTCCTTCTGAATGCACATCTGGACCAACAAACTGCTAACTTACGTACAGTATAATCACACACACAAACACTGTCTCTTTAAGACTACCCAGTGACTATAGTGTTTGCTACTCCCAGTTTTTTTTTTCTCACTCTTGTGTCCTCAGGCTGTTACTTGTCACTTTTTAATTACCTCTTCATTAAGTCTTTTGGCCTCATTTTCCATGTCAGGTCTGATGAAGCAGTGTATTGAGAAACATGTTCATTCACAGAAAGTTTTTCCAGTTTTGCAATCTTCAGTTGGAAGGAAAGGAGTAAATTAAACGTAATTTTCTTTTATCTTGGTCACCTGATTTGTAGAATTATGTTGAAATCACTAATTAGCAGTGATAATTAGAGGTCTGTATAGGATTGTTACAACTCGGTGATCTAGTTTATTTCTTTCTGCAGATTCGAGCTGAGAGGGGAATTCTAATTTATATGTGTTGGCATTAATCCTCGTTTTTTTTCCTGCTTTATCACTAAAAACACACTTGCTAAGAAGGGATTCTGCATAAAATAATAGTTAGTAAGTAGCCCAGGTTGGCAATGCATATCATAAACTGAATCTCTTTCGCTCTCATTCTCTCCTTATTCTTTCCATTTCTCGTTGTACGTCTTCACATTCTTCTTCATTCTCTCTTATTCTCTGCGTTATTTCTCTTGTCTTATTCTCCTATCTCCTCATTCTCTCGAATTAGTCACTATTCCTCAATTTCTCCTCATTCATCACTGTCTCTTCCCGTTCCCCTTTTTGTCTCTTCCCGTTCCCCTTTTTGTCTCTTCCCGTTCCCCTTTTTGTCTCTTCCCGTTCCCCTTTTTGTCTCTTCCCGTTCCCCTTTTTGTCTCTTCCCGTTCCCCTTTTTGTCTCTTCCCGTCACCCTTTGTGCCTCTCCCCGTCACCCTTTGTGCCTCTCCCCGTCACCCTTTGTGCCTCTCCCCGTCACCCTTTGTGCCTCTCCCCGTCACCCTTTGTGCCTCTCCCCGTCACCCTTTGTGCCTCTCCCCGTCACCCTTTGTGCCTCTCCCCGTCACCCTTTGTGCCTCTCCCCGTCACCCTTTGTGCCTCTCCCCGTCACCCTTTGTGCCTCTCCCCGTCACCCTTTGTGCCTCTCCCCGTCACCCTTTGTGCCTCTCCCCGTCACCCTTTGTGCCTCTCCCCGTCACCCTTTGTGCCTCTCCCCGTCACCCTTTGTGACTCTCCCCGTCACCCTTTGTGACTCTCCCCGTCACCCTTTGTGACTCTCCCCGTCACCCTTTGTGACTCTCCCCGTCACCCTTTGTGACTCTCCCCGTCACCCTTTGTGACTCTCCCCGTCACCCTTTGTGACTCTCCCCGTCACCCTTTGTGACTCTCCCCGTCACCCTTTGTGACTCTCCCCGTCACCCTTTGTGACTCTCCCCGTCACCCTTTGTGACTCTCCCCGTCACCCTTTGTGACTCTCCCCGTCACCCTTTGTGACTCTCCCCGTCACCCTTTGTGACTCTCCCCGTCACCCTTTGTGACTCTCCCCGTCACCCTTTGTGACTCTCCCCGTCACCCTTTGTGACTCTCCCCGTCACCCTTTGTGACTCTCCCCGTCACCCTTTGTGACTCTCCCCGTCACCCTTTGTGACTCTCCCCGTCACCCTTTGTGACTCTCCCCGTCACCCTTTGTGACTCTCCCCGTCACCCTTTGTGCCTCTCCCCGTCACCCTTTGTGCCTCTCCCCGTCACCCTTTGTGCCTCTCCCCGTCACCCTTTGTGCCTCTCCCCGTCACCCTTTGTGCCTCTTCCCGTCACCCTTTGTGCCTCCTCCACTTTCTTTTTTGTCTCTCATTTTCTCATTCTCACTAATTTACAGATAGAATAGTAAAAAGCCTTTCAGTGGAAAGTGGTAGAGTCAAGCACGGTTAAGGAATATAATAATGCATGGGATAAACACATGACTATCATGAGGCTTAACTAATCCAAACTTTCGGGTAGATAGAATAGGCAGGATATGGGTCTTTTTGGTTCCTATCTGCCATGAAATCTGTTTATAAAAAGGCCCAGGAAAGGCAGGAACTTCACAAGCAGTTGGTTATCTTACGAATAGCAAAGTGCCTATTCATATAATAATTATTTTAATGTTATTTATTACAATTTATCTCATGATTTCTATTATAATAAAAGCTAAAAAGTAAAAATAATACCAATAACTTAGAGAATTCATTAGAAGATTATCTCACTAGAGAAAATATAATTTACTACAATCTAGCCCAACTTCTACGGTTTATTTAAATACCTTTCCCGTTATTTACCGTATAATGCTGTGCACTATACTATAATTGAAATCTTTTCTGAATTAGGAACCCAAGGCCCCTAGACTGAGATAATGTATTATTCTATCCGTATGAAGACACTAAACCTGCTATAAACTCGCCTATTGTTTACACTGCTCAGCTAGTGTTATTTATGAGCGCTTTCTTTTGTAATGCATCTTTACTACACATCTCTAAATAAACATTGCTGTCTCTTTCATGGCGTTGGCCTCGGGCCCGCTCACTTACACATCTGTTATACCAGTTTAGCAGATCTAAACCGTCTGTAATTCACATCGTCACTGGCGGACTGTTAAAATCATCATTAAAAATGGTTCTTGAGACCTCCTTAGGTGCACCCTTTGGTGGTAATGTTTATTTTTAAGTAGTGTTGTCCCAATAACAAACTAGATTCGATGGCCATCTAATGCTTGGGTCTAATTAGTCGGCCATCTTCATCTGGTATCCTGCCTTGGAGGTAAAATACAAGCCACTAGTCTCACGCTTTGTCAGTGATTTTCTTCTTGGAGGAAGGACTTTGCATTCACAAGGAGCCTGGGGCTCTTCTCCGGATGTCACATGTTTAAGTATTTCAATAGGCCACAAATGTTTGTTTGGACAACCCTGATGAAAGAGAGTAGTGTACAAAAAACAGGCTTTTGCTTTTTATTGCTTTTCATGGAAAAACAATGTGAAAACAGTCTGAGTTGTTTTTATATTTCCCTTACAAGAAAATAAGTAAACAAGGCAAATTCTTTGAACTTAGGATAGCTTTTAACTGTAGACCCCTATGTAGAAGATGTCCTCCTTGATTTCTTGGTGGATTCTGCTCATAGGGATGGGTTAACCAAGGTGAGAAGATTAAGGCCAAAACCACTACAATTCCCATGTTATTCTGTGTAGCCTACTCATTAAGTTGTAAACAGGTCTACATTTTGGAAAATTAATACATTTGTGTAGGGATAGTCGTGTTGTATATGGACTCATGGGTGCCCATTTGTAATGCAGTAGTTTAATTTGCCCTCTTTTCTCAGGGTCTTCAGTAATGCAGACTTGTTTAGTCATTCAGTTGTGTCCAACTTTCCGTTACCCCATTTATCACACGAGGCACAGCTTCCGTCTGGTTGTGCTTTTTCCTTAAGGTTTTTGTGGTTCTCCAATAGACCGCGATTTGTCTGATAGCTCTGCTATGACCTGCCCATTTTAGATGACCCTTCATGGGATGGCTCACAGCTTCACTGAGGTACACAAGCCCCTTCACCACAACAAGATATTGATCCAGAAGGGGCAAATGCAGATACAAACAAATATAAAAAATGCAGAACTTAAAGCTTACTGCAACATTTAAAAAATCTTCTATCAAGTATGTAGAAGAGCCGCCCTAAAACACTGTGATTGTTTTTTAATGCTCTGCAAGTGCAGCTTTGCAACATCAGTCAGGTCCTCCTTCCGACTAATTCTAAATTGTCAGGACCTGAGACCGTCCTTTCAAGACATGACTGGGTAGATACAGAACAGTGGAAGCTGCCATGACAGTAGTACTTCCTTTCAAGACATTATTGGGTAGATACAGAACAGTGGAAGCTGCCATGACAGTAGTACTTTCTTTCAAGACATGACTGGGTAGATACAGAACAGTGGAAGCTGCCATGACAGTAGTACTTTCTTTCAAGACATGACTGGGTAGATACAGAACAGTGGAAGCTGCCATGACAGTAGTACTACTGGGTAGATACAGAACAGTGGAAGCTGCCATGACAGTAGTACTTCTGTATCTACCCAATCATGTCTTGAAAGGAAGTACTACTGTCATGGCAGCTTCCACTGTTGTGTATCTAGCCAATCATGTCTTGAAAGGAACAGTGGAAGCTGCCATGACAGTAGTACTTCCTTTCAAGGCATGATTGGGTAGATGCAGAGCAATGCATGCAGGGTTGCAACTGCCTTATTCTGAACCTATGTGGCGGGTGACATCAATATATCATTGGTTGCTGCAGATTGGTTCCTGTTATCTGCCTGCCACATGTCGGTGCGCCACCTGCTGGCCGCTATGCACCACTCTGTTATTATAGAATCAGTTTTCTGCCACTACCCTGAACCTTAATCCTAAGAAGAAGATGTGCAGTGGATCCGGGGCAAGCAGCAAAGTGACAGGCAGGAGTTCTGCACACTTTTATAGGGTGTGGTTAGGCCTGACAATATGCAATTTCTGGTGGTAGTGCACCTTTAAGTAATACTGGAATTTGCACCGATATGGAACGGCTAATAATACACGTGAGATGAAATATTAGGAGCTTCTCAAACTATTGGGAAGCAAGTGTTACATCATTTCTTAGAAGTGTTGTTGGTCACTTCAGCTGCAATATCCATTACTGAAAAAACGACGAGCATCATGGGATGGAATTGGATGTGTATCTGCCTCCATTGTATTCAGGAAAGTCAGATTCATTCGCATTAGTCCCGATTACCTTTGCCAGAGGGCAGTGTCCTCTATTGACTCTGCAAAAAGCCGCACCAGAGTCCGACCAGGCTGCTGTGCTTTGGATGTCATGTGCACTCCCTGCTGGTTACAGTTTAACCTTTAACATAACCATGACCCTTAAGGCAAAAGGGATAAACTACTACGGTCTACATCTTTGTGACAAATTTTACCAAATGTATACGTCCATATGGTCACTGAGAGTCGGACACAAATGAAGGACTCGACACCAACAAACCCATGTGCATAAAATCTAAATTTAATGGGCCAGAGACATGGGTTTTTCCATCTTGTACTGCTAGTTCACCTGGAGCCTGAGAGAGAGCGTTATCCTACTGGCAGTTTAATTCTGTTGTCAAGTAGCAAATATAAGTGGCAGTCTTTCAACAGAAATGAATAGAGATTTTATTTGAAGGAGTTCCCTCAGGTGTCTAACCCATTTAGGAATAAAGGGAATGTGTATGCTACAGAAAAACGGAGTACAATAGTTGAAAAATAAGGGCTGTATTTATTTATTTTATATTATTAAAACATTAGGCAAATTATCAGGTTCATTTATTCATAAGTGCATACTGAAATGTGACACGTCAAGCACAGGGATGGATTGGTTACCTTTAGCCTGAGGGCTGTGCACATCTACCTGCCCACAATCCAACTCTTCAAGTGCTTTATTTGCAAGGCCCAGTCAATTATTAGTTGCCCTAGGCCATGCCCGGGGGAAAATGGCTTCTTTGGCCCGCCCTTCTAACTAATGAGCCCTTTGCAAGCTCCATAGCTGGTGGCTGTGCTTGGACGTTTCCGGAGCAGATCTGTGTACAGTCTCCATCTAATAATAAGACGTACATTTTCATTAAATTCCAACTCTAGACCGACCAATATGGCCGCTGATAGCAGATTATGGATTTCTAGGTTTTTATATTAAAGTGGTTTGCTAGCTCAGACCAGTGTTGCAGGTTCTGAAATATATTCAACAATATGCACCAATTTATAAACCATCTTATTTCTTTTTTTTAGGGTGCAGTGTTAACTCCTTCTATGGACCACACTATGTCGCTACAGCCGGCGTCCATGATCAGCCCAATGACACAGCAGATGAGTCATCTGTCATTAAGCAGCAGTGGAACAGTAAGTGGCATCGTAATACTGACCGCAAGCACTGGAAATGTTATTTTGTGTCCAGCGTAATTACGTGAATGCCAACGCTGTAGTATGTAATACGTTATATTAGTCTGGCCACACTCCCAATGCTAGCTGTAATAAAGCACCATGCTTAATTATTTTACTTTAGATATTGTTGCGTAAGGACAGGTTACCTAACTTAATGTCTCCTTTTAGGTTATTGGTAGAAATATCCAACACAATAGTTACAAAATAAATAATTTTATTATCATTATTATTATTATTTCATTGTAACACACCAACACAACCCGTAGCATTATACAGGGGTTAACAATATTAACACATTGCAGAAGAATGGAGGGGCCGGCCTTTGTTTGAGCTTAAAACCAACTGTACACATTTCTGGTTTCCAAAACACCCACACGAGATTGAAAACTCACAAACTTACAATCTGAATGCATGATACATTTTAGCAGTTTATATATGCGATAAACCAAGGAATATAGAAAATCTGTTGGAATTAATAACCAGTTTCACAATAAAATCCCTGCTAACATTTGCATACAATTCATAATTCATTTTGGCCAATCAGAGGCAGATACAAGAGTCTTTGCTTTAAATCATTACTGGATTTGTAGGCTTCTCTTTTGAATGATGCAACCTACCAGTGCTGCTGCAGCTTTCTGCATGGTTAGTATAGGGTTAAAAATGTACTTGAATGCAGTATTCCTATTGGTTACTACAGGGTTTGGAAAACATTATTTTTATTTTTTTAATAAAATAAATGTGTATAGATAACTCCATGTAATGTTTGTCCGATATAAGCAGCAGGTGTTCGATTTACAGAGAGGAAAACACAGGGAACACTTAGATATATCTTTAAGTACATACATGCAGATGGCAAACTGTATAAATATTCCTTATTAAAAAATCTCATATTCCTAATGTCTACTAAATAGCTTGTGCGAGAAAATTCTGTCTCCTCCTACTCTACAGTTCATGATAAAGCTCTATTTTTTTTAACCAACATTTTAGGAACCAGAAGTAAAAAATAAAATGAATAATAGTAATTTAACTCCAAAGCTTCTGTATATGCTCAGCCCGAATTTAAACTATTTAAAAAATAGATTTTTATAGAAAATAGATTTGTCATTTCTGTGTTTCGTACACTGAAATCGCGATTTTTAAAGATTGCAGGAGCAGATTCATTGCATGAAAAATGAATCCTTCAATTTATTAAATGCCATCTATTAACCCTCTGCGATCTGTATTTCTGGCAGATTCTAATTAGAGTCTGTGCCCGGCACCATCTGAGTTATGGAGCTCTCTGGAGAAATAACCAGCGCCCTCTTACCTGCGGCTGATCATTTAAAAACATTATTTTTCCGAGGGAGTAGCGTTTCCAGTAATGTTTGTAACCTTTTCCTCACTTTTTTCCCATGCCAAAAAACTGTAGTAATGTTTATTCTTTGCTCTTTAAATACATCCCACACAAATAAGTGGCTTCTGTGTCAGTTTAATATTCCATTTAAACTTTCTTCCAGTGGCTCGTTGCATATGTTTTGCACAAGGATCCAGAACTGTGTCTTGGAAAGGTGCAACGTGCAAGTAAAATGTGCAAGCAAATGCCCATAAAATGATATATTACACCTTATTATTTGGTTTTATTTCTTCCTTATTGAAGCTTAGGTTTTCCCATTTTTGTTTTTAAGCTGGGACTTTGGTATATTTTGTGCAGAATAAACACATCATTGGGTATTGCATCGCATACAAATTAATCTATTTAGTCATCTCACGGTAACCTCATTCGGTGTGATTCATCATAAAAAGCCAGAGGGACGGAAACTATGCGGTGCATGTCTTTCACTTCAATATCGTACTTCACAGTGTTATTTCATTAGGAAAAATACATTTTGTCTTACTTTTTTGGCTCATATATAGGCTCGTTTAATGCATTCTAATCTCATTTTGATAACCGTGCAGTTGGTAACTAAAAGGCTTTATTTTATCTTTCTTAGAACAATGCATTAAATCAGGTCAATTATTTTTAGCCACTTTACACAGAAGCCACATTTTTTAAAAGTAGTTAGTTATAAGCATTATAGGACTGCTGTAATGCACTTGTGTTTTAACGATGCATTTATTGTTAATAAAATTCAATATTCCAATATTAAACTTCCTTTCAACAACTGGTAAAAATTATAATATTGTCCTTTTGGTGGGGTTTTTCTTTTTTTAATCATCATCCTGATAAGTTAATTAAAGGTATATGTAAGTTTCCCTGTTTTTCCCTCTCTCTAATCTAACACAGGCTGCTTATACCAGACACACACATTACATGGAGTCATTCTATACACATACAAACATTTTATTTAACAATAAACCTTGTTTTCCCCACCCCCAGAGCTGCCTTCATATGCACAGTGTACCTACCAACAAAAACACTGCATTTGGGTATGGATTTTTACCCTTTACTAACTTTCAAGCCAGCAGCAGCTCAATGCAGAGCTCTGAAGTGCAATGTATGGGCTCCTCCTGCTTCCTTGTGCATGGGACTACACATCCCACAATGCCTTCCTGCACAAATTGCCATCACTGAGTGATACAATGTATTGGCTGCCTATGGTTGTTCATAACAAACTGAATTTTAGGATCATTTTAGCAGAGATTTCCAGGGGTGTTAACTCTGAAAATCAACTGCTTGCACATTTAAGAGATTTAGGATATGTTTAATAATGACAATTTTGGTATTTTTTCATACATGAAAATGTTTCCATACACTGCCGTTTCTCTTTTATCTGATGGGTTCATAATCCAGGAAACTTAAATACGCCTTTACGGGTGGGGAGGAAGATCTTTCTGGAAGATGGGTCTATCAGACGTTAAGAACGATCTGATTCGGTCACGGTTAGTCTGACATTCATAGGATTCAGAGCTCATTGTCAAGGGAAACCACTTGAACACAGCATGTCTCCAGCTAATGAACAACATTGTGTTGATATAATCTAATATAATTTAGCACTTTCTTCCTGCCAGAGCTTCATCACAAAAATGACCTTCTAATGGGTGGATACCAGCAGCAGTTGGATTTGATCTTTCAAAGGAAGTTTAATATTCAGTACGAATTTTATTAATGATTAACACCTAAAAAAACACAATGACAGGCAACATATTTCAATTGGGCCTCATCTGATCCCTGAGTTCATAAAAGGACTAACGGTGCATTAAACTTTTTTTATTTTAACTAAAGCAAAATGGTAAACTCTCTGTAGGAA